>CM051258.1:74999146-75291646 GCA_027921565.1 Artemia sinica
CTTCTTGGTGCCAGTTATTTTGTCAGTGATGTCCGTGGTCAACTAAATGCTTACTATAGAAATATCATCTCTTCAATTAAACAAAATGAAGCAATAGCTGTTTCGTTTATTCGCATGCAACTTAACACCCGCAAGACTTTTTGGAAGTGTGATCCTGAACTTAAGAACTTTAAGAACCAAGCCAAGTTTTGGTTAAAGCTGTGGATTTCTTGCGATAGACCTTCTAGTGGGCAAGTTTTTAGCATTAAGCAGAAAACAAAATCGGCTTATAAGCGTCATCTTCGCGCAGTTCGGTTTTCGGGCGCTGAATTCCGTCTAATCGTTAACAGTGGAAAAGTGTGCTGAATGCGTCAAAACTCGAAGATTCTTTTTCCAGTGATATTATTCCAAGATTGTCGGGGATTAACCACTATATACGCTTCTTTGCTGGGATTAATTATGGTGTTCATAGCCGCTTTTCTGCTTTACTGGCAAAGGTTCTTCCTAATAGGGTGAGCCAAAGACATATTATTCCTGTTGAAAAATCTAATATTGTGAAATCTCTTCGACGGTTGAAGTCAAAGGCTGGAGACCATGATAGTATTTGTGTGGCTCATCTTGATCCGCGTTCCACTGAACTTGTATCGCATCTCCAGTTATTATTTCAAATGTGTCTTTCTAGGTCAATTGTCACTGATTAATTTTTATGTTGAAGCGTTACTTCTATACTAAAAAAAGGAAAAGATCTATATTCATGTAATTCGTATAGGCCGATTACTGTCGCCTGTTTTCTAAGTCAATTATTTGAGTATATATTGCTTCTACACATTGATGAATTTGCAAATTATGATGCTAACCAGTTTGGATTCAGGTCAGGTTTGAGTTGTCAACATGCTCACCGCGTTTTGGTGCAGCTTATTAAGTAAACCACTTGAAATAATTATAGTCTTCATTTTCGTACCCTTGATATATCTCAAGCATTCAATAGTATTTGCCATCCCCAAGCTTTCTATGCTCTTAGTCAACTCGGTGTGAATGCGTCTGTGATTCTTGTTCTAAAGTTTTGGTATTCAAATTCATATCTAAGATTAAAGTCAGGAAGTGAGAATTTTTTGGATATATACCAGTTAAGTGTGGAGTTAGGCAGGGGGGAGTTCTCTCTCCCCATATCTTTATTGCCTCTATTGAACATGTTTTGTTTGGTATACGTAGTTCTTGCCTTACATAATTCACACACGTATCATACTTAGCTTATGCTGACGAATTGCTTCTTATTAGCCGAACTGAGTTTGGTTTAGCGCATTCTGTCCAATCCGTCACCGTTGCACTTGCAAGTATTGGGTTATTCCTTAATGTTGATAAATGTGAGTATCGTATTTTTAATGGGATTAGTTCGTCTCACCCTTTGGATTGCAGCTCTTTTTCTGTACCTCAAGTCACCTCTTTTCGATGGCTCGGGATCTCTGTCTGCAATTCACCAAGTTCTTTTCGGTTTCAGACAATTCGTGATGTTGAGAATAAGCTTAAACTGGGATATTCTAAAATTGTTGGAAGTCGTGGACAGTTCCGGCGACAAGCGCTAACAAAGCTATACTCGAGTTTTTGCGACCATTCCATGTTATTTTGCTGTGGTGTATATATGCTTCTGAAGAAAGGTGACGTAAGAAGGGGCAAGACGGATTACTATCGTTTTTGCAAGTTTTTACTTTATTTACCGTGATCATTACGGAACTGGAGGTTAATCAGTCAGTATCAGGCAACAGATATTTTTCTTTCAGTGGAAAATTTAAGTTCGGAATTAATTGATGAGGAACCCATCCGTCTTGGTCCTAACCATCGTTTTATCCGCCTTTTCAGCTAATTTGTTGTTTTTTTTTGTTTTTTTTTTGCTTATTTGTAGTGTTTTTTTGTTTTCTTTCCTGGTATTTCACTTTTTTCCCTTTTGTAAGTGGTAAGAAATATATTATTATTATTCGTTTGTTTAACTGAATGTTCTTTTTATTTGTTTATTCTACTTTAAGTCCTGTGTGTGTTTATTTTTCTTCTTTTTTCTCTTTGCTCCACTTTTTATCGCACTGTTTGTGCAGTGGGTTATTAATAAATTATTATTATTATATATATATATATACAGATATAAATATATATATATATATATATATATATATATATATATATATATATATATATATATATATATATATATATATATATATATATATATATATATATATATATATATATATATATACATATATATATATATATATATATATATATATATATATATATATATATATATATATATATATATATATATATATATTATATATATATATATATATATATATATATATATATATATATATATATATATATACATATATATATATATGTCTGTGTGTATTTACAGCTGATGTTGAAGACCACAATCTCCATGAATTAATTTTAGTTTTTTATATATCTTTGTCTGTGTGTATTCAAAGTCGATGTTGAAGACCACAATACCCATGAAATAATTTTAGTTTTTTAATCGACAGTTAAAAATGCGTAACTATATTTTCAGTTCAAACTTACAAAGCTGGTCGGGCACGTGCACATGTTAGGGGGGGGGCTTCAGGTTATATTGATAATAGTTTTCAGACATATATTCAGACAAAATATCGTTTTTATATTTTAAAATTTTGGCATTGTTTCAAAATAGCTCCTTTCCCTAAAAAGTGTCCATTTATAAGGCTAAGGCTTGTTGAAAGTTGAGGTGACAGGTTTCCCCGTTATTCAAACTGTGTAGTAGATTTCCTAGCTAATTAGTCTCAATGCCATAACAAAGAGAATTATCATTAGAATAAACAATGGAAGTGAAAAAGGTCAAATTCTAACAGCCTTTTACTCGATACACTTCCTTAAAATATTTCAAGGGAGATGTCAAAACTTCATATATAGAGGGGGTCCTTCTAGGGGTACACATAAATACACATTGGTACAAGCTTTAGTGAGCGTATTATTTTTAGTTTTTGATTAGGATTAAGCACTGTATATAAATAATATAACAGTAAGATCACGGGTTAGTGATTTTTGGACACTACATCCTCGGCGTGTACAAACAGCTCCTCCCATTTAATCTGTCATTAGCGGGTAAGTGTAAAATGTTGAAGCCGAATTTGGCGTTCAAGAGAAATCTGACTTGTCTACCCGTGAAAAAATTGAATGTCGCTTATGTTTATAGTTGTATAAATGTTCTTCGGAGCACTTGCATCTCGGTCCGGGTTTGTACAGGGTTTATCAACCTGTATAATGGTTGAGATAGGGAATGATCGTACTGTATTATATCTATATACAGTGGGATTAAGTGTCAAAAGTAGGAATGCATCTATTGACGCGATACGAACAAGATCATTTACCCCCAATGAGGTAGAATACTACACGAACAGAAGTTTACAACATTGCCAGATAAGAGTTTCATGGTTATGTTATGTTTGTTGGTTATGAGTGTTATGTTGATGTTATTTCATGGTTATGTTTTATTGATGGTTATGTGATTTGATGTTATGTTGTTTCATGGTTATGTTTTGTTGATGGTTGTGCTGTTTGTTGGTTTTGTTGTTTGATGGTTATGTTGTTATGTTGATGGTCATGTGGTTTAATGTTATGTTATGTTAATGGTTATGTTATGTTATATTATGTTATGCTGATGCTGTTTCTTAGATATGTTATTTCTTGGTTCTGGTAAGTTTGTTGGTTATGTTGTTTCATGGTTATGTTATGTTTGTTGGTTATGAGTGTTGTGATGATGTTGTTTCATGGTCATGTTTTGTTGAGGGTTATGTGGTTTGATGTTATTTTATATTGATATTATGTTATGTTGTTATGTTATGTTGTTATGTTGTTATGTTATGTTCCTGGTTATGTTGTTTCTTGGTTATGTTATGTTTGTTGGTTATGACTGTTATGTTGATGTTGTTTCATGGTTATGTTTTGTTGATGGTTATGCTGGTTTTTGGTTTTGTTGTTTGATGATTATGTTGTTATGTTGATGGTAATGTGGTTTAATGTTATGTGGTTTATGGTGCAGTTATGTTTGTTGGTTATGTTATGTTGTTTGATGTTTCATGGTTTTCTTGATGTTTGTTTATTATGTTTGCAGATCATATTTGAAATAAATGATGTTACTAGAATGATTTCTAGCCCATGTATCCTACTGTATCCTCCCCCAAACTTTTTTGCCCCCCCCCCATTTTTTATAATACTTTTTTTGCACGCTTGTGACACAGAAGGGTTTTTTCGTTGAAATGTAGGAGTTGGAATATTTCAGTTGTGTTTTGTTGTGGTTTACCTTGTCACTGTTACATTCTGAAGATGTTTCAAAGTTCATTTTGGTTTTTTTCGTTGAAATGTAAGAGTTGGAATATTTAAGTAGTGTTTTGTCATGGTTTAGCTTGTCACTGTTACATTCTGAAGATGTTTCAAAGTTCATTTTGGATTTTTTCGTTAAAATGTAAGAGTTGGAATATTTCAGTAGTGTTTTGTCGTGGTTTACCTTGTCACTGTTACATTCTGAAGATGTTTCAAAGTTCATTTTGGATTTTTTTTTCGTTGAAATGTAAGAGTTGGAATATTTCAGTAGTGTTTTATCGTGGTTTACCCTGTCACTGTTACATTCTGAAGATGTTTCAAAGTTCATTTTGGATTTTTTTCGTTGAAATGTA
Source organism: Artemia sinica (assembly GCA_027921565.1). Taxonomy (NCBI): domain Eukaryota; kingdom Metazoa; phylum Arthropoda; class Branchiopoda; order Anostraca; family Artemiidae; genus Artemia; species Artemia sinica. The sequence continues at coordinate 75,003,829 of CM051258.1, forward strand.
AGAGTTGGAATATTTCAGTAGTGTTTTGTCGTGGTTTACCTTGTCACTGTTACATTCTGAAGATGTTTCAAAGTTCATTATGGATTTTTTTTTTGTTGAAATGTAACAGTTATATTATTTCAATATTGTTATATCGTGGTTTACCTTGTCACTGTTACATTCTGAAGATGTTTCAAAGTTCATTTTGGATTTTTTTTTCGTCGAAATGTAAGAGTTGGAATATTTCAGTAGTGTTCTGTCGTGTTTACCTTGTCACTGTTACATTCTAAAGATGTTTCAAAGTTTATTTTGGATTATTTTCATCGAAATGTAAGAGTTAGAATATTTCAGTAGGGTTTTGCCGCGGTTTACATTGTCACTGGTACATTCTGAAGATGTTTCAAAGTTCATTTTTTTTTCTTTGAAATGTAAGAGTTGGAATATTTCAGTAGTGTTTTCTCGTGGTTTACCTTGTCACTGTTACATTCTGAAGATGTTTCAAAGTTCATTTTGAATATTTTTTCGTTCAAATGTAAGAGTTGGAATATTTTAGTGTATTTTGTCGTGGTTTACCTTGTCACAGTTACATTCTCTTGATCTTTCTAAGTTCATGTTGGAATTTTTTCGTTGAAATGTAAGAGTTGGAATATTTCAGTAGTGTTTATCGTGGTTTACCTTGTCACTGTTACATTCTGAAGATGTTTCAAAGTTCATTTTGGAATTTTTTTTCAGTTGACAGGTAAGGGTTAGAAGATTTCAGTAGTGTTTTGTCGTGGTTTACCTTGTCACTGCAAAGTTCATTTTGGATTTCTTTCGTTGAAATGTAAGAGTTGGATTATTTAAGTATTGTTTGGTCGTGGTTTACCTTGTCACTGTTACATTTTGAAGATGCTTCAAAGTTCATTTTGGATTTTTTTTTCGTTGAAATGTAAGAGTTGGAATATTTCAGTAGTGTTTTGTCGTGGTTTACCTTGTCACAGTTACATTCTCTTGATCTTTCTAAGTTCATGTTGGAATTTTTTCGTTGAAATGTAAGAGTTGGAATATTTCAGTAGTGTTTTGTCGTGGTTTACCTTGTCACTGTTACATTCTGAAGGTGTTTCAAAGTTCATTTTTATTTTTTCGTTTAAATGTAAGAGTTAGAATATTTCAGTATTTTTTTTTCGTGGTTTACTTTGTCACTGTTACATTCTGAAGATGTTTCAAAGTTCATTTTGGATTTTTTTTCGTTGAAATGTAAGAGCTGGAATATTTCAGTAGTGTTTATCGTGGTTTACCCTGTCACTGTTACATTCTGAAGATGTTTCAAAGCTCATTTTGGATTTTTTTTCGTTGAAATGTAAGAGCTGGAATATTTCAGTAGTGTTTTATCGTGGTTTACCCTGTCACTGTTACATTCTGAAGATGTTTCAATGTTCATTATGGATATTTTTTTTGTTGAAATGTAACAGTTATATTATTTCAATATTGTTATATCGTGGTTTACCTTGTCACTGTTACATTCTGAAGATGTTTCAAAGTTCATTTTGGATTTTTTTTCGTCGAAATGTAAGAGTTGGAATATTTCAGTAGTGTTCTGTCGTGGATTACCTTATCACTGTTACATTCTGAAGATGTTTCAAATTTCATTTTGGATTTTTTTTCGGAATATAAGAGTTGGAATATTTCAGTAGTGTTTTGTCGTGGTTTACTATGTCACTGTTACATTCTAAAGATGTTTCAAAGTTCATATTGGATTATTTTCATCGAAATGTAAGAGTTAGAGTATTTCAGTAGTGTTTTGCCGTGGTTTACATTGTCACTGGTACATTCTGAAGATGTTTCAAAGCTCATTTTTTTTTCTTTGAAATGTAAGAGTTGGAATATTTCAGTAGTGTTTTCTCGTGGTTTACCTTGTCACTGTTACATTCTGAAGATGTTTCAAAGTTCGTTTTGAATATTTTTTCGTTGAAATGTAAGAGTTGGAATATTTTAGTGTGTTTTGTCGTGGTTTACCTTGTCACTGTTACATTCTCTTGATCTTTCAAAGTTCATGTTGGATTTTTTTCGTTGAAATGTAAGAGTTGGAATATTTCAGTAGTGTTTATCGTGGTTTACCTTGTCACTGTTACATTCTGAAGATGTTTCAAAGTTCATTTTGGAATTTTTTTTCAGTTGACAGGTAAGAGTTGGAATATTTCAGTAGTGTTTTGTCGTGGTTTACCTTGTCACTGCAAAGTTCATTTTGGATTTTTTTCGTTGAAATGTAAGAGTTGGATTATTTAAGTATTGTTGGGTTGTGGTTTACCTTGTCACTGTTACATTTTGAAGATGTTTCAAGGTTCATTTTGGATTTTTTTTTTCGTTGAAATGTAAGAGTTGGAATATTTCAGTAGTGTTTTGTCGTGGTTTACCTTGTCACTGTTACATTCTTAAGAAGTTTCAAAGTTCATTTTGGATTTTTTTTCGTTGAAATGTAAGAGTTGGAATATTTCAGTAGTGTTTTGTCGTGGTTTACCTTGTCACTGTTACATTCTGAAGGTGTTTCAAAGTTCATTTTTGATTTTTTCGTTTAAATGTAAGAGTTGGAATATTTCAGTATTTTTTTTTTCGTTGTTTACTTTGTCGCTGTTACATTCTGAAGATGTTTCAAAGTTCATTTTGGATTTTTTTTCGTTGAAATGTAAGAGTTGGAATATTTCAGTAGTGTTTTTATCGTGGTTTACCTTATCACTGTTACATTCTGAAGATGTTTCAAAGTTCATTTTGGATTTTTTCGTTGAAGTTTAAGAGTTGGAATATTTCAGTAGTGTTTTGTCGTGGTTTACCTTGTCACTGTTACATTCTGAAGATGTTTCAAAGTTCATTTTGGATTTTTTTCGTAGAAATGTAAGAGTTGGGATATTTCAGTTGTGTTTTGTCGTGGTTTACCATTTCACTGTTACAATCTGAAGATGATTCAAAGTTCATTTTGGATTTTTTTATCGTTGAAATGTAAGATTTGGATTATTTCAGTAGCGTTCTGTCGTGGTTTACCTTGTCACTGTTATATTCTGAAGATGTTTCAAAGTTCATTTTTGATTTTTTTTTTGTTGAAATGTAAGAGTTGGAATATTTCAGTAGTGTTTTGTCGTGGTTTACCTTGTCATTGTTACATTCTGAAGATGTTTCAAAGTTCATTTAGGATGTTTTTCGTGGAAATGTAAGAGTTAGAATATTTCATTAGTGTTCTGTCGTGGTTTACCTTGTCACTGTTACATTCTCTTGATGTTTCAAAGTTCATTTTGGATTTTTTTCATTGAAATGTAAGAGTTGGAATATTTCAGTAGTGTTTTATCGTAGTTTACCTTGTCACTGTTACATTCTCTTGATGTTTCAAAGTTCATTTTGGATTTTTTTCATTGAAATGTAAGAGTTGGAAATTTCAGTAGTGTTTTGTCGTGGTTTACCTTGTCACTGTTACATTTTCTTGATGTTTCAAAGTTCATTTTGGATATTTTTCATTTAAATGTAAGAGTTGGAATATTTCAGTAGTGTTTTGTCGGTGGTTTACCTTGTCACTGTTACATTCTCTTGATGTTTCAAAGTTCATTTTGGATTTTTGCAATGAAATGTAAAAGTTGGAAATTTCACTAGTCTTTTTTCGTGGTCTACTTTGTTACTGTTACATTTTCTTGATGTTTCAAAGTTCATTTTGGATTTTTTTCGTTGAAATATAAGAGTTGGAATATTTCAGTAGTGTTTTATCGTTGTTTACCTTGTCACTTTTACATTCTCTTGATGTTTCAAAGTTCATTTTGGATTTTTTTTTCATTTAAATGTAAGAGTTGGAATATTTCAATAGTGTTTTGTCGAGCTTTACCTTGTCACTGTTACATTCTCTTGATATTTTAAAGTTCATTTTGGATTTTTTCATTGAAATGTAAAATTTGGAAATTTATGTAGTTTTTTCGTGGTTTACCTCGTTACTGTTACATTTTCTTGATGTTTCAAAGTTCATTTTGGATTTTTTTCGTTGAAATGTAAGAGTTGGAATATTTCAGTAGTGTTTATCGTGGTTTACCTTGTCACTGTTACATTCTGAAGATGTTTCAAAGTTCATTTTTGATTTTTTTTTTGTTGAAATGTAAGAGTTGGAATATTTCAGTAGTGTTTTGTCGTGGTCTACATTGTCACTGTTACATTCTCTTGATGTTTCAAAGTTTATTTTGGATTTTTTTCGTTGAAATTTAAGAGTTGGAATAATTCAGTAGTGTTTTGTCGTGGTTTATCTTATCACTGTTACATTCTGAAGATGTTTCAAAGTTCATTTTGGATTTTTTTTTCGTTGAAATGTAAGAGTTGGAATATTTCAGTAGTGTTTTGTCGTGGTTTACCTTGTCACTGTTACATTCTGAAGATGTTTCAAAGTTCATTTTGGATTTTTTTTTCGTAGAGTGTAAAAGTTGGAATATTTTAGTAGTGTTTTGTCGTGGTTTACTTTTTCTCTGTTACATTCTTAAGATGTTTCAAAGTTCATTTTGGATTTTTTTTTTCATTGAAATGTAAGAGTTTGAATATTTCAGTAGTGTTTCGTCGTGGTTTACCTTGTCATTGTTAAATTCTCTTAATGTTTCAAAGTTCATTTTGGATGTTTTTCATTGAAATGGAAGAGTTGGAATATTTCAGTAGTGTTTTGTCGTGGTTTACCTTATCACTGTTACATTCTGAAGATGTTTCAAAGTTCATTTTGGATTTTTTTCGTTGAAATGTAAGAGTTGGTATATTTCAGTAGTGTTTTGTCGTGGTTTACCTTGTCAGTGTTACATTCTCTTGATGTTTCAAAGTTCATTTTAGATTTTTTCATTGAAATGTAAGAATTGGAATATTTCAGTAGTGTTTTGTCATGGTTTACCTTGTCACTGCTACATTCTCTTGATGTTTCAAAGTTCATTTTGGATTTTTTCCATTGAAATGTAAGAGCTGGAAATTTAAGTAGTGTTTTGTCGTGGTTTACCTTGTCACTGTTACATATTCTTGATGTTTCAAAGTTCATTTTGGATTTTTTTCATTGGAATGTAAGAGTTGGAATATTTCAGTATTGTTTTTTCGTGGTTTATCTTGTCACTGCTGCATTCTTTTGATGTTTCAAAGTTCATTTAGGATTTTTTCCATTGAAATGTAAGAGTTGGAAATTTCAGTAGTGTTTTGTCGTGGTTTACCTTGTCACTGTTATATTTTCTTGATCTTTCAAAGCTCATTTTGGATTTTTTTCGTTGAAATGTAAGAGTTGGAATATTTCAGTAGTGTTTTGTCGTAGTTTATCTTGTCACTATTAAATTCTCTTGACGTTTCAAAGTTCATTTTGGACTTCATTCGTTGAATTGTAAGAGTTGGAATATTTCAGTAGTGTTTTGTCGTGGTTTACCTTGTCACTTTTACATTCTGAAGATGTTTCAAAGTTCATTTTGGATTTTTTTTTTCGTAGGGTGTAAGAGTTGGAAAATTTCAGTAGTGTTTTGTCGTGGTTTACCTTTTCTCTGTTACATTCTTAAGATGTTTCAAAGTTCATTTTGGATTTTTTTTTCATTGAAATGTAAGAGTTGGAATATTTCAGTAGTGTTTCGTCGTGGTTTACCTTGTCATTGTTAAATTCTCTTAATGTTTCAAAGTTCATTTTGGATGTTTTTCATTGAAATGTAAGAGTTGGAATATTTCAGTAGTGTTTTGTCGTGGTTTACCTTATCACTGTTACATTCTGAAGATGTTTCAAAGTTCATTTTGGATTTTTTCATTGAAATGTAAGAGTTGGAATATTTCAGTAGTGTTTTGTCGTGGTTTACCTTGTCAGTGTTACATTCTCTTGATGTTTCAAAGTTCATTTTGGATGTTTTTCATTGAAATGTAAGAGTTGGAATATTTCAGTAGTGTTTTGTCGTGGTTTACCTTATCACTGTTACATTCTGAAGATTTTTCAAAGTTCATTTTGGATTTTTTTCGTTGAAATGTAAGAGTTGGTATATTTCAGTAGTGTTTTGTCGTGGTTTACCTTGTCAGTGTTACATTCTCTTAATGTTTCAAAGTTCATTTTGGATGTTTTTCATTGAAATGGAAGAGTTGGAATATTTCAGTAGTGTTTTGTCGTGGTTTACCTTATCACTGTTACATTCTGAAGATTTTTCAAAGTTCATTTTGGATTTTTTTCGTTGAAATGTAAGAGTTGGTATATTTCAGTAGTGTTTTGTCGTGGTTTACCTTGTCAGTGTTACATTCTCTTGATGTTTCAAAGTTCATTTTAGATTTTTTCATTGAAATGTACGAGTTGGAATATTTCAGTAGTGTTTTGTCATGGTTTACCTTGTCACTGCTACATTCTCTTGATGTTTCAAAGTTCATTTTGGATTTTTTCCATTGAAATGTAAGAGCTGGAATATTTAAGTAGTGTTTTGTCGTAGTTTATCTTGTCACTATTAAATTCTCTTGACGTTTCAAAGTTCATTTTGGACTTCATTCGTTGAATTGTAAGAGTTGGAATATTTCAGTAGTGTTTTGTCGTGGTTTACCTTGTCACTTTTACATTCTGAAGATGTTTCAAAGTTCATTTTGGATTTTTTTTTTCGTAGGGTGTAAGAGTTGGAAAATTTCAGTAGTGTTTTGTCGTGGTTTACCTTTTCTCTGTTACATTCTTAAGATGTTTCAAAGTTCATTTTGGATTTTTTTTTTCATTGAAATGTAAGAGTTGGAATATTTCAGTAGTGTTTCGTCGTGGTTTACCTTGTCATTGTTAAATTCTCTTAATGTTTCAAAGTTCATTTTGGATGTTTTTCATTGAAATGTAAGAGTTGGAATATTTCAGTAGTGTTTTGTCGTGGTTTACCTTATCACTGTTACATTCTGAAGATGTTTCAAAGTTCATTTTGGATTTTTTCGTTGAAATGTAAGAGTTGGAATATTTCAGTAGTGTTTTGTCGTGGTTTACCTTGTCAGTGTTACATTCTCTTGATGTTTCAAAGTTCTTTTTGGATTTTTTCATTGAAATGTAAGAGTTGGAATATTTCAGTAGTGTTTTGTCGTGGTTTACCTTGTCACTGCTACATTCTCTTGATGTTTCAAAGTTCATTTTGGATTTTTTCCATTGAAATGTAAGAGTTGGAATATTTAAGTTGTGTTTGTCGTGGTTTACCTTGTCAATGTTACATTCCCTTGATGTTTCAAAGTTAATTTTGGAATTTTTTCATTGGAATGTAAGAGTTGGAATATTTCAGTAGTGTTTTGTCGTGGTTTACCTTGTCACTGCTACATGCTCTTGATGTTTCAAAGTTCATTTTGGATTTTTTCCATTGATAAGTAAGAGTTGGAAATTTCAGTAGTGTTTTGTCGTGGTTTACCTTGTCACTGTTACATTTTCTTGATGTTTCAAAGCTCATTTTGGATTTTTTTCGTTGAAATGTAAGAGTTAGAATATTTCAGTAGTGTTTTGTCGTGGTTTACCTTATCACCGTTACATTCTCTTCTTGTTACAAAGTTCATTTTGGATTTTTTTCGTTGAAATGTAGGAGTTGGAATATTTCAGTAGTGTTTTGTCGTGGCTTACCTTGTCACTGTTACATTCTGAAGATGTTTCAAAGTTCATTTTGGATTTTGTTTTTCGTTGAAATGTAAGAGTTGGAATATTTCAGTAGTGTTTTGTCGTGGTTTACCTTGTCACTGTTACATTCTCTTGATGTTTCAAAGTTTATTTTGTATTTTTTTCGTTGAAATATAAGAGTTGGATTATTTCAGTATTGATTGGTCGTTGTTTACCTTGTCTCTGTTACATTCTTAAAATAATTCAAAGATCATTTTGGATGTTTTTCATTGAAATGTAAGAGTTGAAATATTTCAGTAGTGTTTTATCGTTGTTGACATTGTCACTGTTACATTCTCTTGATGTTTCAAAGTTCATTTTGGATTTTTTTTTCATTGAAATGTAAGATTTGGAATATTTCAGTAGTTTTTTGTCGTGATTTACCTTGTCATTGTTACATTCTCTTGATGTTTCAAAGTTCATTTTGGATTTTTTCATTGAAATGTAAGAGTTGGAAATTTCAGTAGTGTTTTGTCGTGGTTTACCATGTTACTGTTACATTTTCTTGATGTTTCAAAGGTCATTTTGGATTTTTTCATTGAAATGTAAGAGTTAGAATATTTCAGTAGTGTTTTGTCGTGGTTTACCTTGTCACTGTTACATTCTCTTGATGTTTCAAAGTTCATTTTGGATACTTTTCATTGAATTGCAAGAGTTGGAAATTTCAGTAGTGTTTCGTCGTGGTTTACCTTGTCACTTTTACATTTTCTTGATGTTTCAAAGTTCATTTTGGATTTTTTTCGTTGAAATGTAAGAGTTGGAATATTTCAGTAGTGTTTTGTCGTGGTTTACTTTATCACTGTTACATTCTGAAGATGTTTCAAAGTTCATTTTGGATTTTTTTTCGTTGAAATGTAACAGTTGGAATATTTCTGTAGTGTTTTGTCGTGGTTTACCTTGTCACTGTTACATTCTCTTGACGTTTCAAAGTTCATTTTGGACTTCATTCGTTGAAATGTAAGAGTCGGAATAGTTCAGTAGTCTTCTGTCGTGGTTTAACTTATTACTGTTACATTCTCTTGATGTTACAAAGTTCATTTTGGATTTTTTTTTTCGTTGAAATGTAAGAGTTGGAATATTTCAGTAGTGTTCTGTCGTGGTTTACCTTGTTACTGTTACATTCTGAAGATGTTTCAAATTTAAATTTGGATTTTTTCATTGAAATGTAAGTTGGAATATTTCAGTAGTGTTTCGTCGTGGTTTACCTTGTCACTGTTACATTCTGAAGATGTTTCAAAGTTCATTATGGATTTTTTTTCGTTGAAATGTAAGAGTTGCAATATTTCAGTTGTTTTTTTTTTCGTGGTTTACCATGTCACTGTTACATTCTGAAGATGTTTCAAAGTTCATTTTGGATTTTTTTCGTTGAAATGTAAGAGTTAGAATATTTCATTAGTGTTTTGTCGTGGTTTACCTTGTCACTGTTACATTCTCTTGATGTTTCAAAGTTCATTTTGGATACTTTTCATTGAATTGCAAGAGTTGGAAATTTCAGTAGTGTTTCGTCGTGGTTTACCTTGTCACTTTTACATTTTCTTGATGTTTCAAAGTTCATTTTGGATTTTTTTTCGTTGAAATGTAAGAGTTGGAATATTTCAGTAGTGTTTTGTCGTGGTTTACTTTATCACTGTTACATTCTGAAGATGTTTCAAAGTTCATTTTGGATTTTTTTCGTTGAAATGTAACAGTTGGAATATTTCTGTAGTGTTTTGTCGTGGTTTACCTTGTCACTGTTACATTCTCTTGACGTTTCAAAGTTCATTTTGGACTTCATTCGTTGAAATGTAAGAGTCGGAATAGTTCAGTAGTCTTCTGTCGTGGTTTAACTTATTACTGTTACATTCTCTTGATGTTACAAAGTTCATTTTGGATTTTTTTCGTTGAAATGTAAGAGTTGGAATATTTCAGTAGTGTTTTGTCGTGGTTTACCTTGTTACTGTTACATTCTGAAGATGTTTCAAATTTAATTTTGGATTTTTTCATTGAAATGTAAGTTGGAATATTTCAGTAGTGTTTCGTCGTGGTTTACCTTGTCACTGTTACATTCTGAAGATGTTTCAAAGTTCATTATGGATTTTTTTTCGTTGAAATGTAAGAGTTGCAATATTTCAGTTGTTTTTTTTTTCGTGGTTTACCATGTCACTGTTACATTCTGAAGATGTTTCAAAGTTCATTATGGATTTTTTTTCGTTGAAATGTAAGAGTTGGATTATTTCAATATTCTTATTTCGTGGTTTACCTTGTCACTGTTAACTTCTGAAGATGTTTCAAATTTTATTTTGGATTTTTTTCGTCGAAATATAAGAGTTGGAATATTTCAGTAGTGTTTTGTCGTGGTTTACATTGTCACTGTTACATTCTAAAGATGTTTCAAAGTTCATTTTGGATTTTTTTCGTTGAAATGTAAGAGTTGGAATATTTCAGTAGTGTTCTGTCGTAATTTACATTGTCACTGGTACATTCTGAAGATGTTTCAAAGTTCATTTTGGATTTTTTTCGTTGAAATGTAAGAGTTGGAAATTTCAGTTGTGTTTTGTCATGGTTTACCTTGTCACTGTTACATTCTTTTGATGTTTCGAATTTCATTTTGAATATTTTTTCGTTGAAAAGTAAGAGTTGGAATATTTCAGTAGTGTTTTGTCGTGGTATACCTTTTCACTGTTACATTCTCTTGATGTTTCAAAGTTCATATTGGATTTTTTTGTTGAAATGTAAGAGTTGGAAAACTTCAGTAGTGTTTTGTCGTGGTTTTACCTTGTCACTGTTACATTCTCTTGATGTTTCAAAGTTTATTTTGGATTTTTTTTAGTTGAAATGTAAGAGTTTGATTATTTCAGTATTGATTGGTCGTGGTTTACCTTGTCTCTGTTACATTCTTAAGATGTTTCAAAGATCATTTTGGATGTTTTTCATTGAAACGTAAGAGTTGGAATATTTCAGTAGTGTTTTATTGTTGTTTATATTGTCACTGTTACATTCTCTTGATGCTTCAAAGTTCATTTTGGATTTTTTTCATTGAAATGTAAGAGTTGGAATATTTCAGTAGTGTTTTGTCGTGGTTTACCTTGTCACTGTTACATTCTCTTGATGTTTCAAAGTTCATTTTGGATTCTTTTCATTGAATTGCAAGAGTTGGAAATTTCAGTAGTGTTTCGTCGTGGTTTACCTTGTCATTGTTACATTCTCTTGATGTTTCAAAGTTCATTTTGGATTTGTTCATTGAAATGTAAGAGTTGGAAATTTCAGTAGTGTTTTTTCGTGGTTTACTTTGTTACTGTTACATTTTATTGATGTTTCAAAGGTCATTTTTGATTTTTTCATTGAAATGTAAGAGTTGGAATATTTCAGTAGTGTTTTGTCGTGGTTTACCTTGTCACTGTTACATTCTCTTGATGTTTCAAAGTTCATTTTGGATACTTTTCATTGAATTGCAAGAGTTGGAAATTTCAGTAGTGTTTTGTCGTGGTTTACCTTGTCACTGTTACATTCTCTTGATGTTTCAAAGTTCATTTTGGATTTTTTTCGTTGAAATGTAAGAGTTGGAATATTTCAGTAGTGTCTCGTCGTGGTTTACTTTATCACTGTTACATTCTGAAGATGTTTCAAAGTTCATTTTGGATTTTTTTCGTTGAAATGTAACAGTTGGAATATTTCTGTAGTGTTTTGTCGTGGTTTACCTTGTCACTGTTACATTCTCTTGATGTTTCAAAGTTCATTTTGGACTTCATTCGTTGAAATGTAAGAATCGGAATAGTTCAGTAGTCTTTTGTCGTGGTTTACCTTATTACTGTTACATTCTCTTGATTTTACAAAGTTCATTTTGGATTTTTTTTTTCGTTGAAATGTAAGAGTTGGAATATTTCAGTAGTGTTCTGTCTTGGTTTACCTTGTCACTGTTACATTCTGAAGATTTTTCAAAGTTAAGTTTTGATTTTTTTGTTGAAATGTAAGAGTTGGAATATTTCATTAGTGTTCTGTCGTGGTTTACCTTGTTACTGTTACATTCTGAAGATGTTTCAAATTTAATTTTGGATTTTTTCATTGAAATGTAAGTTGGAATATTTCAGTAGTGTTTCGTCGTGGTTTACCTTGTCACTGTTACATTCTGAAGATGTTTCAAAGTTCATTATGGATTTTTTTTCGTTGAAATGTAAGAGTTGCAATATTTCAGTTGTTTTTTTTTTCGTGGTTTACCATGTCACTGTTACATTCTGAAGATGTTTCAAAGTTCAGTTTTGATTTTTTTCGTTGAAATGTAAGAGTTAGAATATTTCATTAGTGTTCTGTCGTGGCTTACCTTTTTACTGTTACATTCTGAAGATGTTTCAAAGTTAATTTTGGATTTTTTCATTGAAATGTAAGAGTTGGAATATTTCAGTAGTGTTTCGTCGTGGTTTACCTTGTCACTGTTACATTCTGAAGATGTTTCAAAGTTCATTATGGATTTTTTTTTCGTTGAAATGTAAGAGTTGGATCATTTCAATATTCTTATTTCGTGGTTTACCTTGTCACTGTTAACTTCTGAAGATGTTTCAAATTTCATTTTGGATTTTTTCGTCGAAATGTAAGAGTTGGAATATTTCAGTAGTGTTTTGTCGTGGTTTACCTTGTCACTGTTACATTCTGAAGATGTTTCAAAGTTCATTTTGGATTTTTTTCGTTGAAATGTAAGAGTTGGAATATTTCAGTAGTGTTCTGTCGTAATTTACATTGTCACTGGTACATTCTGAAGATGTTTCAAAGTTCATTTTGGATTTTTTTCGTTGAAATGTAAGAGTTGGAATATTTCAGTAGTGTTTTTTCATGGTTTACCTTGTCGCTGTTACATTCTCTTGATCTTTCAAAGTTCATGTTGGATTTTTTTGTTGAAATATAAGAGTTGGAAAACTTCAGTAGTGTTTTGTCGTGGTTTTACCTTGTCATTGTTACATTCTCTTGATGTTTCAAAGTTTATTTTGGATTTTTTTTAGTTGAAATGTAAGAGTTTGATTATTTCAGTATTGATAGGTCGTGGTTTATCTTGTCTCTGTTACATTTTTAAGATGTTTCAAAGATCATTTTGGATGTTTTTCATTGAAATGTAAGAGTTGGAATATTTCAGTAGTGTTTTATTGTTGTTTATATTGTCACTGTTACATTCTCTTGATGCTTCAAAGTTCATTTTGGATTTTTTTCATTGAAATATAAGAGTTGGAATATTTCAATAGTGTTTTGTCGTAGTTAACCTTGTCACTGTTACATTCTCTTGATGTTTCAAAGTTCATTTTGGATTTTTTCATTGAAATGTAAGAGTTGGAAATTTCAGTTGTGTTTTGTCGTGGTTTACCTTGTTACCGTTACATTTTCTTGATGTTTCAAAGTTCATTTTTGATTTTTTTCATTGAAATGTAAGAGTTGGAATATTTCAGTAGTGTTTTGTCGTGGTATACCTTTTCACTGTTACATTCTCTTGATGTTTCAAAGTTCTCTTTGGATTTTTTTCATTGAAATGTAAGAGTTGGAATATTTCAGTAGTGTTTTGTCGCGGTTTATCTTGTCAAAGTTACATTCTCTTGATGTTTCAAAGTTCATTTTGGATGTTTTTCATTGAAATGCAAGATTTGGTAATTTCAGTAGTGTTTCGTCGTGGTTTACCTTGTCACTGTTACATTTTCTTTATTTTTCAAAGTTCATTTTGGATTTTTTTCGTTGAAATGTAAGAGTTGGAATATTTCAGTAGTGTTTTGTCGTGGTTTACCTTATCACTGTTACATTCTGAAGATGTTTCAAAGTTCATTTTGGATTTTTTTCGTTGAAATGTAAGAGTTGGGATATTTCAGTTGTTTTTTTTTCGTGGTTTACCATGTCACTGTTACATTCTGAAGATGTTTCAAAGTTCATTTTGGATTTTTTTCGTTGAAATATAAGAGTTGGAATATTTCAGTAGTGTTTTGTCGTGGTTTACCTTATCACTGTTACATTCTCTTGATGTTATAAAGTTCATTTTGGATTTTTTCGTTGAAATGTAGGAGTTGGAATATTTCAGTTGTGTTTTGTCGTGGTTTACCTTGTCACTGTTATATTCTGAAGATGTTTGAAAGTTCATTTTGTATTTTTTTCGGTGAACTGTAAGAGCTGGAATATTTCAGTAGTGTTTTGTCGTGGTTTACCTTGTCGCTGTTACATTCTCTTGATCTTTCAAAGTTCATGTTGGATTTTTTTGTTGAAATATAAGAGTTGGAAAACTTCAGTAGTGTTTTGTCGTGGTTTTACCTTGTCATTGTTACATTCTCTTGATGTTTCAAAGTTTATTTTGGATTTTTTTTAGTTGAAATGTAAGAGTTTGATTATTTCAGTATTGATAGGTCGTGGTTTATCTTGTCTCTGTTACATTTTTAAGATGTTTCAAAGATCATTTTGGATGTTTTTCATTGAAATGTAAGAGTTGGAATATTTCAGTAGTGTTTTATTGTTGTTTATATTGTCACTGTTACATTCTCTTGATGCTTCAAAGTTCATTTTGGATTTTTTTCATTGAAATATAAGAGTTGGAATATTTCAATAGTGTTTTGTCGCGGTTTACCTTGTCAAAGTTACATTCTCTTGATGTTTCAAAGTTCATTTTGGATGTTTTTCATTGAAATGCAAGATTTGGTAATTTCAGTAGTGTTTCGTCGTGGTTTACCTTGTCACTGTTACATTTTCTTTATTTTTCAAAGTTCATTTTGGATTTTTTTCGTTGAAATGTAAGAGTTGGAATATTTCAGTAGTGTTTTGTCGTGGTTTACCTTATCACTGTTACATTCTCTTGATGTTATAAAGTTCATTTTGGATTTTTTCGTTGAAATGTAGGAGTTGGAATATTTCAGTTGTTTTTTTTTCGTGGTTTACCATGTCACTGTTACATTCTGAAGATGTTTCAAAGTTCATTTTGGATTTTTTTTTTCGTTGAAATATAAGAGTTGGAATATTTCAGTAGTGTTTTGTCGTGGTTTACCTTATCACTGTTACATTCTCTTGATGTTATAAAGTTCATTTTGGATTTTTTCGTTGAAATGTAGGAGTTGGAATATTTCAGTTGTGTTTTGTCGTGGTTTACCTTGTCACTGTTATATTCTGAAGATGTTTGAAAGTTCATTTTGTATTTTTTTCGGTGAACTGTAAGAGCTGGAATATTTCAGTAGTGTTTTGTCGTGGTTTACCTTGTCGCTGTTACATTCTCTTGATCTTTCAAAGTTCATGTTGGATTTTTTTGTTGAAATATAAGAGTTGGAAAACTTCAGTAGTGTTTTGTCGTGGTTTTACCTTGTCATTGTTACATTCTCTTGATGTTTCAAAGTTTATTTTGGATTTTTTTTAGTTGAAATGTAAGAGTTTGATTATTTCAGTATTGATAGGTCGTGGTTTATCTTGTCTCTGTTACATTTTTAAGATGTTTCAAAGATCATTTTGGATGTTTTTCATTGAAATGTAAGAGTTGGAATATTTCAGTAGTGTTTTATTGTTGTTTATATTGTCACTGTTACATTCTCTTGATGCTTCAAAGTTCATTTTGGATTTTTTTCATTGAAATATAAGAGTTGGAATATTTCAATAGTGTTTTGTCGTAGTTAACCTTGTCACTCTTACATTCTCTTGATGTTTCAAAGTTCATTTTGGATTTTTTCATTGAAATGTAAGAGTTGGAAATTTCAGTTGTGTTTTGTCGTGGTTTACCTTGTTACCGTTACATTTTCTTGATGTTTCAAAGTTCATTTTTGATTTTTTTCATTGAAATGTAAGAGTTGGAATATTTCAGTAGTGTTTTGTCGTGGTATACCTTTTCACTGTTACATTCTCTTGATGTTTCAAAGTTCTCTTTGGATTTTTTTCATTGAAATGTAAGAGTTGGAATATTTCAGTAGTGTTTTGTCGCGGTTTACCTTGTCAAAGTTACATTCTCTTGATGTTTCAAAGTTCATTTTGGATGTTTTTCATTGAAATGCAAGATTTGGTAATTTCAGTAGTGTTTCGTCGTGGTTTACCTTGTCACTGTTACATTTTCTTTATTTTTCAAAGTTCATTTTGGATTTTTTTCGTTGAAATGTAAGAGTTGGAATATTTCAGTAGTGTTTTGTCGTGGTTTACCTTATCACTGTTACATTCTGAAGATTTTTCAAAGTTCATTTTGGATTTTTTTCGTTGAAATGTAAGAGTTGGAATATTTCAGTAGTGTTTTGTCGTGGTTTACCTTGTCACTGTTACATTCTGAAGATGTTTCAAAAATCATTTTGGATTTTTTTTTTCGTTGAAATATAAGAGTTGGAATATTTCAGTAGTGTTTTGTCGTGGTTTACCTTATCACTGTTACATTCTCTTGATGTTATAAAGTTCATTTTGGATTTTTTTTCGTTGAAATGTAGGAGTTGGAATATTTCAGTTGTTTTTTTTTTCGTGGTTTACCATGTCACTGTTACATTCTGAAGATGTTTCAAAGTTCATTTTGGATTTTTTTTTTCGTTGAAATATAAGAGTTGGAATATTTCAGTAGTGTTTTGTCGTGGTTTACCTTATCACTGTTACATTCTCTTGATGTTATAAAGTTCATTTTGGATTTTTTCGTTGAAATGTAGGAGTTGGAATATTTCAGTTGTGTTTTGTCGTGGTTTACCTTGTCACTGTTATATTCTGAAGATGTTTGAAAGTTCATTTTGTATTTTTTTCGGTGAACTGTAAGAGCTGGAATATTTCAGTAGTGTTTTGTCGTGGTTTACCTTGTCGCTGTTACATTCTCTTGATCTTTCAAAGTTCATGTTGGATTTTTTTGTTGAAATATAAGAGTTGGAAAACTTCAGTAGTGTTTTGTCGTGGTTTTACCTTGTCATTGTTACATTCTCTTGATGTTTCAAAGTTTATTTTGGATTTTTTTTAGTTGAAATGTAAGAGTTTGATTATTTCAGTATTGATAGGTCGTGGTTTATCTTGTCTCTGTTACATTTTTAAGATGTTTCAAAGATCATTTTGGATGTTTTTCATTGAAATGTAAGAGTTGGAATATTTCAGTAGTGTTTTATTGTTGTTTATATTGTCACTGTTACATTCTCTTGATGCTTCAAAGTTCATTTTGGATTTTTTTCATTGAAATATAAGAGTTGGAATATTTCAATAGTGTTTTGTCGTAGTTAACCTTGTCACTGTTACATTCTCTTGATGTTTCAAAGTTCATTTTGGATTTTTTCATTGAAATGTAAGAGTTGGAAATTTCAGTTGTGTTTTGTCGTGGTTTACCTTGTTACCGTTACATTTTCTTGATGTTTCAAAGTTCATTTTTGATTTTTTTCATTGAAATGTAAGAGTTGGAATATTTCAGTAGTGTTTTGTCGTGGTATACCTTTTCACTGTTACATTCTCTTGATGTTTCAAAGTTCTCTTTGGATTTTTTTCATTGAAATGTAAGAGTTGGAATATTTCAGTAGTGTTTTGTCGCGGTTTACCTTGTCAAAGTTACATTCTCTTGATGTTTCAAAGTTCATTTTGGATGTTTTTCATTGAAATGCAAGATTTGGTAATTTCAGTAGTGTTTCGTCGTGGTTTACCTTGTCACTGTTACATTTTCTTTATTTTTCAAAGTTCATTTTGGATTTTTTTCGTTGAAATGTAAGAGTTGGAATATTTCAGTAGTGTTTTGTCGTGGTTTACCTTATCACTGTTACATTCTGAAGATGTTCCAAAGTTCATTTTGGATTTTTTTCGTTGAAATGTAAGAGTTGGGATATTTCAGTAGTGTTTTCTCGTGGTTTACCTTGTCACTGTTACATTCTCTTGATGTTTCAAAGTTCATTTTGGACTTCATTAGTTGAAATGTAAGAGTTGGAATATTTCAGTAGTCTTTTGTCGTGGTTTTCCTTATCACAGTTACATTCTCTTGATGTTACAAAGTTCCTTTTGGATTTTTTTCGTTGAAATGTAGGAGTTGGAATATTTCAGTTGTGTTTTGTCGTGGTTTACCTTGTCACTGTTACATTCTCTTGATGTTTCAAAGTTCATTTTGGATTTTTTTCATTGAAATGTAAGAGTTGGAATATTTCAGTAGTGTTTTGTCTTGGTTTACTTTGTCACTTTTACATTCTGAAGATGTTTCAAAGTTCTCTTTGGATTTTTTTCATTGAAATGTAAGAGTTCGAATATTTCAGTTGTGTTTTGTCGTGGATTACCTTGTTACCGTTACATTTTCTTGATGTTTCAAAGTTCATTTTGGATTTTTTTCATTGAAATGTAAGAGTTGGAATATTTCAGTAGTGTTTTGTCTTGGTTTACTTTGTCACTTTTACATTCTGAAGATGTTTCAAAGTTCTCTTTGGATTTTTTTCATTGAAATGTAAGAGTTCGAATATTTCAGTTGTGTTTTGTCGTGGTTTACCTTGTCAAAGTTACATTCTCTTGATGTTTCAAAGTTCATTTTGGATGTTTTTCATTGAAATGCAAGATTTGGAAATTTCAGTAGTGTTTCGTCGTGGTTAACCTTGTCACTGTTACATTTTCTTTATTTTTCAAAGTTCATTTTGGATTTTTTTTCGTTGAAATGTAAGAGTTGGAATATTTCAGTAGTGTTTTGTCGTGGTTTACCTTATCACTGTTACATTCTGAAGATTTTTCAAAGTTCATTTTGGATTTTTTTCGTTGAAATGTAAGAGTTGGGATATTTCAGTAGTGTTTTGTCGTGGTTTACCTTGTCACTGTTACATTCTGAAGATGTTTCAAAGTTCATTTTGGATTTTTTTTTTCGTTGAAATATAAGAGTTGGAATATTTCAGTAGTGTTTTGTCGTGGTTTACCTTATCACTGTTACATTCTCTTGATGTTATAAAGTTCATTTTGGATTTTTTCGTTGAAATGTAGGAGTTGGAATATTTCAGTTGTTTTTTTTTCGTGGTTTACCATGTCACTGTTACATTCTGAAGATGTTTCAAAGTTCATTTTGGATTTTTTTTTTCGTTGAAATATAAGAGTTGGAATATTTCAGTAGTGTTTTGTCGTGGTTTACCTTATCACTGTTACATTCTCTTGATGTTTCAAAGTTCATTTTGGATTTTTTCATTGAAATGTAAGAGTTGGAAATTTCAGTTGTGTTTTGTCGTGGTTTACCTTGTCACTGTTATATTCTGAAGATGTTTGAAAGTTCATTTTGTATTTTTTTCGGTGAACTGTAAGAGCTGGAATATTTCAGTAGTGTTTTGTCGTGGTTTACCTTGTCAATGTTACATTTTGAAGATGTTTCAAAGTTCATTTTGGATTTTTTTGTTGAAATGTAAGAGTTGGAATATTTCAGTTGTTTTTTTTCGTGGTGTACCATGTCACTGTTACATTCTGAAGATGTTTCAAAGTTCATTTTGGATTTTTTTTTTCGTTGAAATATAAGAGTTGGAATATTTCAGTAGTGTTTTGTCGTGGTTTACCTTATCACTGTTACATTCTCTTGATGTTATAAAGTTCATTTTGGATTTTTTCGTTGAAATGTAGGAGTTGGAATATTTCAGTTGTGTTTTGTCGTGGTTTACCTTGTCACTGTTATATTCTGAAGATGTTTCAAAGTTCATTTTGTATTTTTTTCGGTGAACTGTAAGAGCTGGAATATTTCAGTAGTGTTTTGTCGTGGTTTACCTTGTCACTGTTACATTTTGAAGATGTTTCAAAGTTCATTTTGGATTTTTTTGTTGAAATGTAAGAGTTGGAATATTTCAGTTGTTTTTTTTTTTTCGTGGTGTACCATGTCACTGTTACATTCTGAAGATGTTTCAAAGTTCATTTTGGATTTTTTTTTTCGTTGAAATATAAGAGTTGGAATATTTCAGTAGTGTTTATCGTGGTTTACCTTGTCACTGTTACAATCTGAAGATGTTTAAAAGTTCATTTGGATTTTTTTTTTCGTTAAAATGTAATATTTGGAATATTTCAGTAGCGTTTTGTCGTGGTTTACCTTTTCACTGTTACATTCTCTTGATGTTTCAAAGTTCATTTTGGATTTTTTTTTCGCTGAAATGTAAGAGTTGGATTATTTCAGTATTGTTTGGTCGTGGTGTACCTTGTCACTGTTACATTCTGAAGATGTTTAAAAGTTCATTTTGGATTTTTTGTTTCGTTGAAATGTAAGGGTTGGAATATTTCAGTAGTATTTTGTCGTGGTTTACCTTGTCACTGTTACATTCTGAAGATGTTTCAAAGTTCATTTTGAATGTTTTTCATTGAAATGTAAGAGTTGGAATATTTCAGTAGTGTTTTATTGTTGTTTACCTTGTCACTGTTACATTCCCTTGATGTTTCAAAGATAATTTTGGATTTTTTTCATTGAAATGTAAGAGTTGGAAATTTCAGTAGATTTTTGTCGTAGTTTACCTTGTCACTGTTACATTGTCTTGGTGTTTCAAAGTTCATTTTGGATTTTTTTTTTGTTGAAATGTAAGAATTGGAATATTTCAGTAGTGTTTTGTCGTGGTTTACCTTGTAACTGTTACATTCTGAAGATGTTTCAAAGTTCATTTTGATTTTTTTATCGTTGAAATTTAAGAGCTGGAATATTTCAGTAGTGTTTTATCGTTGTTTGCCTTGTCACTGTTACATTGTCTTGGTGTTTCAAAGTTCATTTTGGATTTTTTTTTTGTTGAAATGTAAGAATTGGAATATTTCAGTAGTGTTTTGTCGTGGTTTATCTTGTCACTGTTACACTCTGAAGATGTTTCAAAGTTTATTTCCGAATTTTCTTGTTGAAATGTAAGAGTTAGAATATTTCAGTGGTATTTTGTCGTGGTTTACCCTTGTCTTTGTTGCATTCTTAAGATGTTTCAAAGTTCATTTTGGATGTTTTTCATTGAAATGTAAGAGTTGGAATATTTCAGTAGTGTTTTAGCGTTGTTTACCTTGTCACTGTTACATTCTCTTGATGTTTCAAAGTTCATTTTGGATTTTTCTCATTGAAATGTAAGAGTTGAAAATTTCAGTAGTGTTTTGTCGTGGTTTACCTTGTCACTGTTACATTTTCTTGATGTTTCAAAGTTCATTTTGGATTTTTTTCGTTGAAATGTAAGAGTTGGAATATTTCAGTAGTGTTTTTTTGTGGGTTGCCTTGACACTGTTACATTCTCTTGATGTTTCAAAGTTCATTTTAGATTTTTTGTTTTCGTTGAAATGTAAGAGTTGGAATATTTCACTAGGGTTTTTTCGTGGTTTACCTTGCCACTGTTACATTCTCTTGATGTTTCAAAGTTCTCTTTGGATTTTTTTCATTGAAATGCAAGAGTTGGAAATTTCAGTTATGTTTCATCGTGCTTTACCGTGTCACTGTTACATTCTGAAGATGTCTCAAAGTTTATTTTGGAATTTTTTGGTTGAAATGTAAAAAATGGAATATTTCAGTAGTATTGTGTCGGGGTTTACTTTGTCTCTGTTACATTCTTAAGATGTTTCAAAGTTCATTTTGGATGTTTTTCATTGAAATGTAAGAGTTGGAATATTTCAGTAGTGTTTTATCGTTGTTTACCTTGTCACTGTTACATTCTCTTGATGTTTCAAAGTTTATTTTGTATTTTTTCATTGAAATATAAGATTTGGAAATTTCAGTAGTGTTTTTTCGTGGTTTACCTTGTTACTGTTACATTTTCTTGATGTTTCAAAATTCATTTTGGATTTTTTTTTTATAGAAATGTAAGAGTTGAAATATTTCAGTAGAGTTTTGTCGTGGTTTACCTTGTCACCGTTACATTCTCTTGATGTTTCAAAGTTCATTTTGGATTTTTTTCATTGAAATGTAAGAGTTGAAAATTTCAGTAGTGTTTTGTCGTGGTTTACCTTGTCACTGTTACATTTTCTTGATGTTTCAAAGTTCATTTTGGATTTTTTCGTTGAAATGTAAGAGTTGGAATATTTCATTAGTGTTTTGTCGTGGTTTACCTTATCACTGTTACATTCTGAAGATTTTTCAAAGTTCATTTTGGATTTTTTTTCGTTGAAATGTAAGTGTTGGAATATTTCAGTATTGTTTTGTCGTGGTTTACCTTGTCACTGTTACATTCTCTTGATGTTTCAAAGTTCATTTTGGACTTCATTCGTTGAAATGTAAGAGTTGGAATATTTCAGTAGTGTTTTGTCGTGGTTTACCTTATCACTGTTACATTCTCTTGATGTTACAAAGTTCATTTTGGATTTTTTCGTTGAAATGTAAGAGTTGGAATATTTCAGTAGTGTTTTGTCGTGGTTTACCTTGTCACTGTTACATTCTGAAGATGTTTCAAAGTTCATTTTGGATTTTTTTTTTCGTTGAAATGCAAGAGTTGGAATATTTCAGTAGTGTTTTATTGTGGTTTGCCTTGACACTGTTACATTCTCTTGATGTTTCAAAGTTCATATTAGATTTTTTGTTTTCGTTGAAATGTAAGAGTTGGAATATTTCACTAGTGTTTTGTCGTGGTTTACCTTGTCACTGTTACATTCTCTTTATGTTTCAATTTTTATCAATCATTTTTTATTTTTTTGTTGAAATGTAAGAGTTGGAATATTTCAGTAGTATTTTGTCGTGATTTACCTTGTCACTGTTATATTCTGAAGATGTTTTAAAGTTCATTTTGGGTTTTTTTCGGTGAAATGTAAGTGTTGGAATATTTCAGTATTGTTTTGTCGTTGTTTACCTTGTCACTGTTACATTCTCTTGAAGTTTCAAAATTCATTTTGGATGTTTTTCATTGAAATGTAAGAGTTGGAATATTTCAGTAGTGTTTCGCCGTGGTTTACCTTGTCACTGTTACATTCTCTTGATGTTTCAAAGTTCATTTTGGATTTTTTTTTCGTTGAAATGTAAGAGTTGGAATATTTCACTAGTGTTTTGTCGTGGTTTACCTTATCACTGTTACATTCTGAAGATTTTTCAAAGTTCATTTTGGAATTTTGTCTTTGAAATGTAAGTGTTGGAATATTTCAGTATTGTTTTGTCGTGGTTTACCTAGTCACTGTTACATTCTCTTGATGTTTCAAAGTTCATTTTGGATTTTTTCGTTGAAATGTAAGAGTTGGAATATTTCATTAGTGTTTTGTCGTGGTTTACCTTATCACTGTTACATTCTGAAGATTTTTCAAAGTTCATTTTGGAATTTTGTCTTTGAAATGTAAGTGTTGGAATATTTCAGTATTGTTTTGTCGTGGTTTACCTAGTCACTGTTACATTCTCTTGATGTTTCAAAGTTCATTTTGGATTTTTTCATTGAAATGTAAGAGTTGAAAATTTCAGTAGTGTTTTGTCGTGGTTTACCTTGTCACTGTTACATTTTCTTGATGTTTCAAAGTTCATTTTGGATTTTTTCGTTGAAATGTAAGAGTTGGAATATTTCATTAGTGTTTTGTCGTGGTTTACCTTATCACTGTTACATTCTGAAGATTTTTCAAAGTTCATTTTGGATTTTTTTCGTTGAAATGTAAGTGTTGGAATATTTCAGTATTGTTTTGTCGTGGTTTACCTTGTCACTGTTACATTCTCTTGATGTTTCAAAGTTCATTTTGGACTTCATTCGTTGAAATGTAAGAGTTGGAATATTTCAGTAGTGTTTTGTCGTGGTTTACCTTATCACTGTTACATTCTCTTGATGTTACAAAGTTCATTTTGGATTTTTTCGTTGAAATGTAAGAGTTGGAATATTTCAGTAGTGTTTTGTCGTGGTTTACCTTGTCACTGTTACATTCTGAAGATGTTTCAAAGTTCATTTTGGATTTTTTTTTTCGTTGAAATGCAAGAGTTGGAATATTTCAGTAGTGTTTTATTGTGGTTTGCCTTGACACTGTTATATTCTCTTGATGTTTCAAAGTTCATATTAGATTTTTTGTTTTCGTTGAAATGTAAGAGTTGGAATATTTCACTAGTGTTTTGTCGTGGTTTACCTTGTCACTGTTACATTCTCTTTATGTTTCAATTTTTATCAATCATTTTTTATTTTTTTGTTGAAATGTAAGAGTTGGAATATTTCAGTAGTATTTTGTCGTGATTTACCTTGTCACTGTTATATTCTGAAGATGTTTCAAAGTTCATTTTGGATTTTTTTCGGTGAAATGTAAGTGTTGGAATATTTCAGTATTGTTTTGTCGTTGTTTACCTTGTCACTGTTACATTCTCTTGAAGTTTCAAAATTCATTTTGGATGTTTTTCATTGAAATGTAAGAGTTGGAATATTTCAGTAATGTTTCGCCGTGGTTTACCTTGTCACTGTTACATTCTCTTGATGTTTCAAAGTTCATTTTGGATTTTTTTTCGTTGAAATGTAAGAGTTGGAATATTTCACTAGTGTTTTGTCGTGGTTTACCTTATCACTGTTACATTCTGAAGATTTTTCAAAGTTCATTTTGGAATTTTGTCTTTGAAATGTAAGTGTTGGAATATTTCAGTATTGTTTTGTCGTGGTTTACCTAGTCACTGTTACATTCTCTTGATGTTTCAAAGTTCATTTTGGATTTTTTTCATTGAAATGCAAGAGTTGGAAATTTCAGTTGTGTTTCGTCGTGGTTTACCTTGTCACTGTTACATTTTCTTGATGTTTCAAAGTTCATTATGTTTTTTTTTCGTTGAAATGTAAGAGTTGGAATATTTCAGTAGTGTTTTGTCATGGTTTACCTTATCACTAATACATTCTGAAGATGTTTCAAAGTTCATTTTAGATTTTTTTCGTTGAAATGTAAGAGTTGGAATATTTCAGTAGTGTTTTGTCGTGGTTTACCTTGTCACTGTTACATTCTCTTGATGTTTCAAAGTTCATTTTGGACTTCTTTCGTTGAAATGTAAGAGTTGGAATATTTCAGTAGTGTTTTGTCGTGGTTTACCTTATCACTGTTACATTCTCTTGATGTTACAAAGTTCATTTTGGATTTTTTAGTTGAACAGTAGGAGTTGGAATATTTCAGTCGTGTTTTGTCGTGGTTTACCTTGTCACTGTTATATTCTAAAGATGTTTCAAAGTTCATTTTGGATGTTTTTCATTGAAATGTAAGAGTTGGAAATTTCAGTAGTGTTTTGTCGTGGTTTACCTTGTCACTGTTACATTCTCTTGATGTTTCAAAGTTCATTTTGGATTTTTTTTTGTTGAAATGTAAGAATTGGAATATTTCAGTAGTGTTTTGTCGTGGTTTACTTTGTAACTGTTACATTCTGAAGATGTTTCAAAGTTCATTTTGGATTTTGTTTTTCGTTGAAATGTAAGAGCTGGAATATTTCAGTAGTGTTTTATCGTTGTTTACCTAGTCACTGTTACATTCCTTTGATGTTTCAAAGTTCATTTTGGATTTTTTTTTGTTGAAATGTAAGAATTGGAATATTTCAGTAGTGTTTTGTCGTGGTTTACCTTGTCACTGTTACATTCTGAAGATGTTTCAAAGTTTATTTTGGATTTTTTTCGTTGAAATGTAAGAGTTGGAATATTCCAGTAGAGTTTTGTCGTGATTTAGCTTGTCACCGTTAAATTCTCTTGATGTTTCAAAGTTCATTTTGGATTTTTTTCATTGAAATGTAAGAGTTGAATTTTTCAGTAGTGCTTTGTCGTGGTTTACTTTGTCACTGTTACATTTTCTTGATGTTTCAAAGTTCATTTTGGATTTTTTTCGTTGAAATGTAAGAGTTGGAATATTTCACTAGTGTTTTGTCGTGGTTTACCTTATCACTGTTACATTCTGAAGATTTTTCAAAGTTCATTTTGGGTTTTTTTCGTTGAAATGTAAGAGTTGGAATATTTCAGTATTGTTTTGTCGTGGTTTACCTTGTCACTGTTACATTCTCTTGATGTTTCAAAGTTCATTTTGGACTTCTTTCGTTGAAATGTAAGAGTTGGAATATTTCAGTAGTGTTTTGTCGTGGTTTACCTTATCACTGTTACATTCTCTTGATGTTATAAAGTTTATTTTGGATTTTTTCGTTGAAATGTAGGAGTTGGAATATTTCAGCTGTGTTTTGTCGTGGTTTACCTTGTCACTGTTACATTCTGAAGATGTTTCAAAGTTCATTTTGGATTTTTTCGTTGAAATGTAAAAGTTAGAATATTTCAGTAGTGTTTTGTCGTGGTTTACCTTGTCACTGTTACATTCAGAAGATGTTTCAAAGTTAATTTTGGATTTTTTCGTTGAAATGTGAGATTTGGAATATTTCAGTAGTGTTTTGTCGTGGTTTACCTTGTCACTGTTACATTCTATTGATATTTCAAAGTTCATTTTGGATTTTTTTTTTCATTGAAATGTTAGAGTTGCAATATTTCAGTAGGGTTTTGTCTTGGTTTACCTTGTCACTGTTAAATTCTCTTGATGTTTCAAAGTTCATTTTGGATTTTTTTCATTGAAATGTAAGAGTTGAATTTTTCAGTAGTGCTTTGTCGTGGTTTACTTTGTCACTGTTACATTTTCTTGATGTTTCAAAGTTCATTTTGGATTTTTTTCGTTGAAATGTAAGAGTTGGAATATTTCAGTAGTGTTTCGCCGTGGTTTACCTTGTCACTGTTACATTCTCTTGATGTTTCAAAGTTCATTTTGGATTTTTTTTCGTTGAAATGTAAGAGTTGGAATATTTCAGTAGTGTTTTGTCGTGGTTTACCTTGTCACTGTTATATTCTGAAGATGTTTGAAAGTTCATTTTGTATTTTTTTCGGTGAACTGTAAGAGCTGGAATATTTCAGTAGTGTTTTGTCGTGGTTTACCTTGTCACTGTTACATTTTGAAGATGTTTCAAAGTTCATTTTGGATTTTTTTGTTGAAATGTAAGAGTTGGAATATTTCAGTTGGTTTTTTTTCGTGGTGTACCATGTCACTGTTACATTCTGAAGATGTTTCAAAATTCATTTTGGATTTTTTTTTTTCGTTGAAATATAAGAGTTGGAATATTTCAGTAGTGTTTTGTCGTGGTTTACCTTATCACTGTTACATTCTCTTGATGTTATAAAGTTCATTTTGGATTTTTTCGTTGAAATGTAGGAGTTGGAATATTTCAGTTGTGTTTTGTCGTGGTTTACCTTGTCACTGTTATATTCTGAAGATGTTTCAAAGTTCATTTTGTATTTTTTTCGGTGAACTGTAAGAGCTGGAATATTTCAGTAGTGTTTTGTCGTGGTTTACCTTGTCACTGTTACATTTTGAAGATGTTTCAAAGTTCATTTTGGATTTTTTTGTTGAAATGTAAGAGTTGGAATATTTCAGTTGTTTTTTTTTCGTGGTGTACCATGTCACTGTTACATTCTGAAGATGTTTCAAAGTTCATTTTGGATTTTTTTTTCGTTGAGATATAAGAGTTGGAATATTTCAGTAGTGTTTATCGTGGTTTACCTTGTCACTGTTACAATCTGAAGATGTTTAAAAGTTCATTTGGATTTTTTTTTCGTTAAAATGTAATATTTGGAATATTTCAGTAGCGTTTTGTCGTGGTTTACCTTTTCACTGTTACATTCTCTTGATGTTTCAAAGTTCATTTTGGATTTTTTTTTCGCTGAACTGTAAGAGCTGGAATATTTCAGTATTGTTTGGTCGTGTTTTACCTTGTCACTGTTACATTCTGAAGATGTTTAAAAGTTCATTTTGGTTTTTTTGTTTCGTTGAAATGTAAGGGTTGGAATATTTCAGTAGTATTTTGTCGTGGTTTACCTTGTCACTGTTACATTCTGAAGATGTTTCAAAGTTCATTTTGAATGTTTTTCATTGAAATGTTAGAGTTGGAATATTTCAGTAGTGTTTTATTGTTGTTTACCTTGTCACTGTTACATTCCCTTGATGTTTCAAAGATAATTTTGGATTTTTTTCATTGAAATGTAAGAGTTGGAAATTTCAGTAGATTTTTGTCGTAGTTTACCTTGTCACTGTTACATTGTCTTGGTGTTTCAAAGTTCATTTTGGATTTTTTTTTTGTTGAAATGTAAGAATTGGAATATTTCAGTAGTGTTTTGTCGTGGTTTACCTTGTCACTGTTACATTCTGAAGATGTTTCAAAGTTCATTTTGATTTTTTTATCGTTGAAATTTAAGAGTTGGAATATTTCAGTAGTGTTTTATCGTTGTTTGCCTTGTCACTGTTACATTCTTTTGATGTTTCAAAGTTCATTTTGGATTTTTTTTTTGTTGAAATGTAAGAATTGGAATATTTCAGTAGTGTTTTTTCGTGGTTTATCTTGTCACTGTTACACTCTGAAGATGTTTCAAAGTTTATTTCGGAATTTTCTTGTTGAAATGTAAGAGTTAGAATATTTCAGTGGTATTTTGTCGTGGTTTACCCTTGTCTTTGTTGCATTCTTAAGATGTTTCAAAGTTCATTTTGGATGTTTTTCATTGAAATGTAAGAGTTGGAATATTTCAGTAGTGTTTTAGCGTTGTTTACCTTGTCACTGTTACATTCTCTTGATGTTTCAAAGTTCATTTTGGATTTTTTTCATTGAAATGTAAGATTTGGAAATTTTAGTAGTTTTTTGTCGTGGTTTACCTTGTCACTGTTACATTATCTTGAAGTTTCAAAATTCATTTTGGATGTTTTTCATTGAAATGTAAGAGTTGGAATATTTCAGTAGTGTTTCGCCGTGGTTTACCTTGTCACTATTACATTCTCTTGATGTTTCAAAGTTCATTTTGGATTTTTTTTTCGTTGAAATGTAAGAGTTGGTATATTTCACTAGTGTTTTGTCGTGGTTTACCTTATCACTGTTACATTCTGAAGATGTTTCAAAGTTCATTTTGGATTTTTGTCTTTGAAATGTAAGTGTTGGAATATTTCAGTATTGTTTTGTCGTGGTTTACCTAGTCACTGTTACATTCTCTTGATGTTTCAAAGTTCATTTTGGATTTTTCTCATTGAAATGCAAGAGTTGGAAATTTCAGTTGTGTTTCGTCGTGGTTTACCTTGTCACTGTTACATTTTCTTGATGTTTCAAAGTTCATTAAGGTTTTTTTTCGTTGAAATATAAGAGTTGGAATATTTCAGTAGTGTTTTGTCATGGTTTACCTTGTCACTGTTACATTCTCTTGATGTTTCAAAGTTCATTTTGGATTTTTTTTCGTTGAAATGTAAGAGTTGGAATATTTCACTAGTGTTTTGTCGTGGTTTACCTTGTCACTGTTATATTCTGAAGATGTTTGAAAGTTCATTTTGTATTTTTTTCGGTGAACTGTAAGAGCTAGAATATTTCAGTAGTGTTTTGTCGTGGTTTACCTTATCACTGTTACATTCTGAAGATCTTTCAAAGTTTATTTTGGATTTTTTTCGTTGAAATGTAAGAGTTGGAATATTTCAGTAGTGTTTTGTCGTGGTTTACCTTGTCACTGTTACATTCTCTTGATGTTTCAAAGTTCATTTTGGATTTTTTTCGTTGAAATGTAAGAGTTGGAATATTTCAGTAGTGTTTTGTCGTGGTTTACCTTATCACTGTTACATTCTCTTGATGTTACAAAGTTCATTTTGGATTTTTTAGTTGAAAAGTAGGAGTTGGAATATTTCAGTCGTGTTTTGCCGTGGTTTACCTTGTCACTGTTATATTCTAAAGATGTTTCAAAGTTCATTTTGGATGTTTTTCATTGAAATGTAAGAGTTGGAAATTTCAGTAGTGTTTTGTCGTGGTTTACCTTGTCACTGTTACATTCTCTTGATGTTTCAAAGTTCATTTTGGATTTTTTTTTGTTGAAATGTAAGAATTGGAATATTTCAGTAGTGTTTTGTCGTGGTTTACTTTGTAACTGTTACATTCTGAAGATGTTTCAAAGTTCATTTTGGATTTTGTTTTTCGTTGAAATGTAAGAGCTGGAATATTTCAGTAGTGTTTTATCGTTGTTTACCTAGTCACTTTTACATTCCTTTGATGTTTCAAAGTTCATTTTGGATTTTTTTTGTTGAAATGTAAGAATTGGAATATTTCAGTAGTGTTTTGTCGTGGTTTACCTTGTCACTGTTACATTCTGAAGATCTTTCAAAGTTTATTTTGGAATTTTTTGGTTGAAATGTAAGAGTTGGAATATTCCAGTAGTATTGTGTCGTGGTTTACTATGTCTCTGTTACATTCTTAAGATGTTTCAAAGTTCATTTTGGATGTTTTTCATTGAAATGTAAGAGTTGGAATATTTCAGTAGTGTTTTGTCGTTGTTTACCTTGTCACTGTTATATTCTCTTGATGTTTCAAAGTTCATTTTGTATTTTTTTCATTGAAATATAAGATTTGGAAGTTTCAGTAGTGTTTTGTCGTGGTTTACCTTGTTACTGTTACATTTTCTTGATGTTTCAAAATTCATTTTGGATTTTTTCACTGAAATGTAAGAGTTGGAATATTTCAGTAGAGTTTTGTCGTGATTTACCTTGTCACCGTTAAATTCTCTTGATGTTTCAAAGTTCATTTTGGATTTTTTTCATTGAAATGTAAGAGTTGAATTTTTCAGTAGTGCTTTGTCGTGGTTTACTTTGTCACTGTTACATTTTCTTGATGTTTCAAAGTTCATTTTGGATTTTTTCGTTGAAATGTAAGAGTTGGAATATTTCAGTAGTGTTTCGCCGTGGTTTACCTTGTCACTGTTACATTCTTTTGATGTTTCAAAGTTCATTTTGGATTTTTTTTCGTTGAAATGTAAGAGTTGGAATATTTCACTAGTGTTTTGTCGTGGTTTACCTTGTCACTGTTATATTCTGAAGATGTTTGAAAGTTCATTTTGTATTTTTTTCGGTGAACTGTAAGAGCTGGAATATTTCAGTAGTGTTTTGTCGTGGTTTACCTTGTCACTGTTACATTTTGAAGATGTTTCAAAGTTCATTTTGGATTTTTTTGTTGAAATGTAAGAGTTGGAATATTTCAGTTGTTTTTTTTTTCGTGGTGTACCATGTCACTGTTACATTCTGAAGATGTTTCAAAGTTCATTTTGGATTTTTTTTTTTCGTTGAAATATAAGAGTTGGAATATTTCAGTAGTGTTTTGTCGTGGTTTACCTTATCACTGTTACATTCTCTTGATGTTATAAAGTTCATTTTGGATTTTTTCGTTGAAATGTAGGAGTTGGAATATTTCAGTTGTGTTTTGTCGTGGTTTACCTTGTCACTGTTATATTCTGAAGATGTTTGAAAGTTCATTTTGTATTTTTTTCGGTGAACTGTAAGAGCTGGAATATTTCAGTAGTGTTTTGTCGTGGTTTACCTTGTCACTGTTACATTTTGAAGATGTTTCAAAGTTCATTTTGGATTTTTTTGTTGAAATGTAAGAGTTGGAATATTTCAGTTGTTTTTTTTTTCGTGGTGTACCATGTCACTGTTACATTCTGAAGATGTTTCAAAGTTCATTTTGGATTTTTTTTTTCGTTGAAATATAAGAGTTGGATTCAGTAGTGTTTATCGTGGTTTACCTTGTCACTGTTACAATCTGAAGATGTTTAAAAGTTCATTTGGATTTTTTTTTCGTTAAAATGTAATATTTGGAATATTTCAGTAGCGTTTTGTCGTGGTTTACCTTTTCACTGTTACATTCTATTGATGTTTCAAAGTTCATTTTGGATTTTTTTTTTCGCTGAAATGTAAGAGTTGGATTATTTCAGTATTGTTTGGTCGTGGTTTACCTTGTCACTGTTACATTCTGAAGATGTTTAAAAGTTCATTTGGATTTTTTTTTCGTTGAAATGTAAGATTTGGAATATTTCAGTAGTGTTTTGTCGTGGTTTACCTTGTCACTGTTACATTCTGAAGATGTTTCAAAGTTCATTTTGAATGTTTTTCATTGAAATGTAAGAGTTGGAATATTTCAGTAGTGTTTTATCGTTGTTTGCCTTGTCACTGTTACATTCCCTTGATGTTTCAAAGATAATTTTGGATTTTTTTCATTGAAATGTAAGAGTTGGAAATTTCAGTAGATTTTTGTCGTAGTTTACCTTGTCACTGTTACATTGTCTTGGTGTTTCAAAGTTCATTTTGGATTTTTTTTTTGTTGAAATGTAAGAATAGGAATATTTCAGTAGTGTTTTGTCGTGGATTACCTTGTAACTGTTACATTCTGAAGATGTTTGAAAGTTCCATTTGATTTTTTTATCGTTGAAATTTAAGAGTTGGAATATTTCAGTAGTGTTTTATCGTTGTTTGCCTTGTCACTGTTACATTCTTTTGATGTTTCAAAGTTCATTTTGGATTTTTTTTTTTGAAATGTAAGAATTGGAATATTTCAGTAGTGTTTTGTCGTGGTTTATCTTGTCACTGTTACACTCTGAAGATGTTTCAAAGTTTATTTCGGAATTTTCTTGTTGAAATGTAAGAGTTAGAATATTTCAGTGGTATTTTGTCGTGGTTTACCCTTGTCTTTGTTGCATTCTGAAGATGTTTCAAAGTTCATTTTGGATGTTTTTCATTGAAATGTAAGAGTTGGAATATTTCAGTAGTGTTTTGTCGTGGTTTACCTTGTCACTGTTACATTCTCTTGATGTTTCAAAGTTCATTTTGGATTTTTTTCATTGAAATGTAAGAGTTGGAAATTTTAGTAGTGTTTTGTCGTGGTTTACCTTGTTACTGTTACATTTTCTTGATTTTTCAAAATTCATTTTTGATTTTCTCATTGAAATGCAAGAGTTGGAATATTTCAGTAGAGTTTTGTCGTGGTTTACCTTGTCACCGTTACATTCTCTTGATGTTTCAAAGTTCATTTTGGATTTTTCTCATTGAAATGTAAGAGTTGAAAATTTCAGTAGTGTTTTGTCGTGGTTTACCTTGTCACTGTTACATTTTCTTGATGTTTCAAAGTTCATTTTGGATTTTTTTCGTTGAAATGTGAGAGTTGGAATATTTCAGTAGTGTTTTTTTGTGGGTTGCCTTGACACTGTTACATTCTCTTGATGTTTCAAAGTTCATTTTAGATTTTTTGTTTTCGTTGAAATGTAAGAGTTGGAATATTTCAGTAGTGTTTTGTCGTGGTTTACCTTGTCACTGTTACATTCTCTTGATGTTTCAAAGTTCATTTTGGATTTTTTTCATTGAAATGCAAGAGTTGGAAATTTCAGTTGTGTTTCGTCGTGGTTTACCTTGTCACTGTTACATTTTCTTGATGTTTCAAAGTTCATTATGGTTTTTTTTCGTTGAAAAGTAGGAGTTGGAATATTTCAGTCGTGTTTTGTCGTGGTTTACCTTGTCACTGTTACATTCTCTTGATGTTTCAAAGTTCATTTTGGATTTTTTTCATTGAAATGCAAGAGTTGGAAATTTCAGTTGTGTTTCGTCGTGGTTTACCTTGTCACTGTTACATTTTCTTGATGTTTCAAAGTTCATTATGGTTTTTTTTCGTTGAAATGTAAGAGTTGGAATATTTCAGTAGTGTTTTGTCATGGTTTACCTTATCACTGTTACATTCTGAAGATGTTTCAAAGTTCATTTTGGATTTTTTTCGTTGAAATGTAAGAGTTGGAATATTTCAGTAGTGTTTTGTCGTGGTTTACCTTGTCACTGTTACATTCTCTTGATGTTTCAAAGTTCATTTTGGATTTTTTCACTGAAATGTAAGAGTTGGAATATTTCAGTAGAGTTTTGTCGTGATTTACCTTGTCACCGT
This sequence comes from Artemia sinica, assembly GCA_027921565.1. Classification (NCBI taxonomy): domain Eukaryota; kingdom Metazoa; phylum Arthropoda; class Branchiopoda; order Anostraca; family Artemiidae; genus Artemia; species Artemia sinica. Next base: position 75,036,891 of record CM051258.1, read on the forward strand.
TAAATTCTCTTGATGTTTTAAAGTTCATTTTGGATTTTTTTCATTGAAATGTAAGAGTTGAATTTTTCAGTAGTGCTTTGTCGTGGTTTACTTTGTCACTGTTACATTTTCTTGATGTTTCAAAGTTTATTTTGGAATTTTTTGGTTGAAATGTAAGAGTTGGAATATTTCACTAGTGTTTTGTCGTGGTTTACTATGTCTCTGTTACATTCTTAAGATGTTTCAAAGTTCATTTTGGATGTTTTTCATTGAAATGTAAGAGTTGGAATATTTCAGTAGTGTTTTATCGTTGTTTACCTTGTCACTGTTACATTCTCTTGATGTTTCAAAGTTCATTTTGTATTTTTTTCATTGAAATATAAGATATGGAAATTTCAGTAGTGTTTTGTCGTGGTTTACCTTGTTACTGTTACATTTTCTTGATGTTTCAAAATTCATTTTGGATTTTTTCACTGAAATGTAAGAGTTGGAATATTTCAGTAGAGTTTTGTCGTGATTTACCTTGTCACCGTTAAATTCTCTTGATGTTTCAAAGTTCATTTTGGATTTTTTTCATTGAAATGTAAGAGTTGAATTTTTTCAGTAGTGCTTTGTCGTGGTTTACTTTGTCACTGTTACATTTTCTTGATGTTTCAAAGTTCATTTTGGATTTTTTTCGTTGAAATGTAAGAGTTGGAATATTTCACTAGTGTTTTGTCGTGGTTTACCTTATCACTGTTACATTCTGAAGATTTTTCAAAGTTCATTTTGGGTTTTTTTCGTTGAAATGTAAGTGTTGGAATATTTCAGTATTGTTTTGTCGTGTTTTACCTTGTCACTGTTACATTCTCTTGATGTTTCAAAGTTCATTTTGGACTTCATTCGTTGAAATGTAAGAGTTGGAATATTTCAGTAGTGTTTTGTCGTGGTTTACCTTATCACTGTTACATTCTCTTGATGTTATAAAGTTTATTTTGGATTTTTTCGTTGAAATGTAAAAGTTAGAATATTTCAGTAGTGTTTTGTCGTGGTTTACCTTGTCACTGTTACATTCTGAAGATGTTTCAAAGTTCATTTTGGATTTTTTCGTTGAAATGTAAAAGTTAGAATATTTCAGTAGTGTTTTGTCGTGGTTTACCTTGTCACTGTTACATTCAGAAGATGTTTCAAAGTTAATTTTGGATTTTTTCGTTGAAATGTGAGATTTGGAATATTTCAGTAGTGTTTTGTCGTGGTTTACCTTGTCACTGTTACATTCTCTTGATATTTCAAAGTTCATTTTGGATTTTTTTTTTCATTGAAATGTTAGAGTTGCAATATTTCAGTAGGGTTTTGTCTTGGTTTACCTTGTCACTGTTACATTCTCTTGATGTTTCAAAGTTCATTTTGGATTTTTTTTTTCGTTGAAATGTAAGAGTTGGAATATTTCAGTAGTGTTTTGTTGTGTTTCACCTTGTCACTGTTACATTCTGAAGATGTTTCAAAGTTTATTTTGGATTTTTTTTCGTTGAAATGCAAGAGTTGGAATACTTCAGTAGTGTTTTGTTGTGGTTTGCCTTGACACTGTTACATTCTCTTGATGTTTCAAAGTTCATTTTAGATTTTTTGTTTTCGTTGAAATGTAAGAGTTGGAATATTTCACTAGTGTTTTGTCGTGGTTTACCTTGTCACTGTTACATTCTCTTGATGTTTCAATTTTTTTCAATCATTTTTTACTTTTTTGTTGAAATGTAAGAGTTGGAATATTTCAGTAGTATTTTGTCGTGTTTTACCTTGTCACTGTTACATTCTCAAGATGTTTTAAAGTTCATTTTGGGTTTTTTCCGGTGAAATGTAAGACTTGGAATATTTCAGAAATGTTTTGTCGTAGTTTACCTTGTCACTGTTACATTCTCTTGAAGTTTCAAAGTTCATTTTGGATGTTTTTCATTGAAATGTAAGAGTTGGAATATTTCAGTAGTGTTTAGCCGTGGTTTACCTTGTCACTGTTACATTTTCTTGATGTTTCAAAGTTCATTTTGGATTTTTTTTTCATTGAAATGTCAGAGTTTCAATATTTCAGTAGGGTTTTGTCGTGGTTTACCTTGTCACCGTTACATTCTCTTCTTGTTTCAAAGTTCATTTTGGATTTTTTTCATTTAAATGTAAGACTTGAAAATTTCAGTAGTATTTTGTCGTGGTTTACCTTGTCACTGTTACATTCTGAAGATGTTTTAAAGTTCATTTTGGATTTATTTCGTTGAAATTTAAGAGTTGGAATATTTCAGTTGTTTTTTTTCTTGGTTTATCATGTCACTGTTACATTCAAAGATGTTTCAAAGTTCATTTTGGATTTTTTTTTTCGTTGAAATGTAAGAGTTGGAATATTTCAGTAGTGTTTTGTCGTGGTTTATCTTGTCACTGTTACATTCTGAAGATGTTTCAAAGTTCATTTTGGATTTTTTTTCGTTGAAATGCAAGAGTTGGAAATTTCAGTAGTGTTTTGCCGTGGTTTGCCTTGACACTGTTACATTCTCTTGATGTTTCAAAGTTCATTTTAGATTTTTTGTTTTCGTTGAAATGTAAGAGTTGGAATATTTCACTAGTGTTTTGTCGTGGTTTGCCTTGACACTGTTACATTCTCTTGATGTTTCAAAGTTCATTTTAGATTTTTTGTTTTCGTTGAAATGTAAGAGTTGTAATATTTCACTAGTGTTTTATCGTGGTTTACCTTGTCACTGTTACATTCTCTTGATGTTTCAATTTTTTCTGAAGTTCATTTTGGATTTTGTTTTGTTGAAATGTAAGAATTGGAATATTTCAGAAGTGTTTTGTCGTGGTTTACCTTGTAACTGTTAAATTCTGAAGATGTTTCAAAGTTCATTTTGGATTTTTTTTTCGTTGAAATGTAAGAGTTTCAATATTTCAGTAGGGTTTTGTCGTGGTTTACCTTGTCACTGTTACATTTTCTTGATGTTTCAAAGCTCAATTTGGATTTTTTTCGTTGAAATGTAAGAGTTGGAATATTTCACTAGTGTTTTGTCGTGGTTTACCTTATCACTGTTACATTCTGAAGATTTTTCAAAGTTCATTTTGGATTTTTTTCGTTGAAATGTAAGAGTTGGAATATTTCAGTATTGTTTTGTCGTGGTTTACCTTGTCACTGTTACATTCTCTTGATGTTTCAAAGGTCATTTTGGACTTCATTCGTTGAAATGTAAGAGTTGGAATATTTCAGTAGTGTTTTGTCGTGGTTTACCTTGTCACCGTTACATTCTCTTGATGTTTCAAAGTTCTCTTTGGATTTTTTTCATTTAAATGTAAGAGTTGAAAATTTCAGTAGTGTTTTGTCGTGGTTTACCTTGTCACTGTTATATTCTAAAGATGTTTTAAAGTTCATTTTGGATTTTTTTCGTTGAAATTTAAGAGTTGGAATATTTCAGTTGTTTTTTTTCTTGGTTTATCATGTCACTGTTACATTCAAAGATGTTTCAAAGTTCATTTTGGATTTTTTTTTTCGTTGAAATGTAAGAGTTGGAATATTTCAGTAGTGTTTTGTCGTGGTTTATCTTGTCACTGTTACATTCTGAAGATGTTTCAAAGTTCATTTTGGATTTTTTTTCGTTGAAATGCAAGAGTTGGAAATTTCAGTAGTGTTTTTCCGTGGTTTGCCTTGACACTGTTACATTCTCTTGATGTTTCAAAGTTCATTTTAGATTTTTTGTTTTCGTTGAAATGTAAGAGTTGGAATATTTCACTAGTGTTTTGTCGTGGTTTGCCTTGACACTGTTACATTCTCTTGATGTTTAAAAGTTCATTTTAGATTTTTTGTTTTCGTTGAAATGTAAGAGTTGTAATATTTCACTAGTGTTTTGTCGTGGTTTACCTTGTCACTGTTACATTCTCTTGATGTATCAATTTTTTCTGAAGTTCATTTTGGATTTTGTTTTGTTGAAATGTAAGAATTAGAATATTTCAGAAGTGTTTTGTCGTGGTTTACCTTGTAACTGTTAAATTCTGAAGATGTTTCAAAGTTCATTTTGGATTTTTTTTTCGTTGAAATGTAAGAGTTGGAATATTTCAGTAGTGTTTTATCGTTGTTTACCTTGTCACTGTTACATTCTTTTGATGTTTCAAAGTTCATTTTGGATTTTTTTTGCTTAGATGTAAGAATTGGAATATTTCAGTTGTGTTTTGTCGTGGTTTATCTTGTCATTGTTACATTTTGAAGATGTTTCAAAGTTCATTTTGGATGTTTTTCATTGAAATGTAAGAGTTGGAAATTTCAGTAGTGTTTTGTCGTGGTTTACCTTGTCACTGTTACATTCTCTTGATGTTTCAAAGTTCATTTTGGATTTTTTTCGTTGAAATGTAAGGGTTGGAATATTTCAGTTGTGTTTTGTCGTGGTTTACCTTGTAACTGTTAAATTCTGAAGATGTTTCAAAGTTCATTTTGGATTTTTTTTTCGTTGAAATGTAAGAGTTGGAATATTTCAGTAGTGTTCTGTCGTGGTTTACCTTGTCACTGTTACATTCTGAAGATGTTTTAAACTTCATTTTGGATTTTTTTCGGTGAAATGTAAGAGTTGGAATATTTCAGTAGTGTTTCGTCGTGGTTTACCTTGTCACTGTTACATTCTCTTGATGTTTCAAAGTTCATTTTGGATGTTTTTCATTGAAATGTAAGAGTTGGAATATTTCAGTAGTGTTTTGTCTTGGTTTACCTTGTCACTGTTACATTCTCTTGATGTTTCAAAGTTCATTTTGGATTTTTTTTAATTGAAATGTTAGAGTTGCAATATTTCAGTAGGGTTTTGTCTTGGTTTACCTTGTCACTGTTACATTCTCTTGATGTTTCAAAGTTCATTTTGAATTTTTTTTCGTTGAAATGTAAGAGTTGGAATATTTCAGTAGTGTTTTGTCGTGTTTTTCCTTGTCACTGTTATATTCTGAAGATGTTTCAAAGTTCATTTTGGATTTTTTCGTTGAAATGCAAGAGTTGGAATATTTCAGTAGTGTTTTTTTGTGGTTTGCCTTGACACTGTTACATTCTCTTGATGTTTCAAAGTTCATTTTAGATTTTTTGTTTTCGTTGAAATGTAAGAGTTGGAATATTTCACTAGTGTTTTTTCGTGGTATACCTTGTCACTGTTACATTCTCTTGATGTTTCAAAGTTCTCTTTGGATTTTTTTCATTGAAATGTAAGAGATGGAATATTTCAGTAGTGTTTTGTCGTGGTTTACCTTGTCACTGTTACATTCTCTTGATGTTTCAAAGTTCATTTTGGATTTTTTTCATTGAAATGCAAGAGTTGGCAATTTGAGTTATGTTTCATCGTGCTTTACCTTGTCACTGTTACATTCTGAAGATGTGTCAAAGTTTATTTTGGAATTTTTTGGTTGAAATCTAAGAGTTGGAATATTTCAGTAGTATTGTGTCGTGGTTTACTTTGTCTCTGTTACATTCTTAAGATGTTTCAAAGTTCATTTTGGATGTTTTTTATTGAAATGTAAGAGTTGGAATATTTCAGTAGTGTTTTATCGTTGTTTACCTTGTCACTGTTACATTCTCTTGATGTTTCAAAGTTCATTTTGTATTTTTTCATTGAAATTTAAGATTTGGAAATTTCAGTAGTGTTTTGTCGTGGTTTACCTTGTTACTGTTACATTTTCTTGATGTTTCAAAATTCATTTTGGATTTTTTTCATTGAAATGTAAGAGTTGGAAGAATTCAGTAGAGTTTTGTCGTGGTTTACCTTGTCACCGTTACATTCTCTTGATGTTTCAAAGATCATTTTAGATTTTTTTCATTGAAATGTAAGAGTTGAAAATTTCAGTAGTGTTTTGTCGTGGTTTACCTTGTCACTGTTACATTTTCTTGATGTTTCAAAATTCATTTTGGATTTTTTTCATTGAAATGTAAGAGTTGGAAGAATTCAGTAGAGTTTTGTCGTGGTTTACCTTGTCACCGTTACATTCCGGATGTTTCAAAGATCATTTTAGATTTTTTTCGTTGAAATGTAAGAGTTGAATATTTCATTAGTGTTTTGTCGTAGTTTACCTTATCACTGTTACATTCTGAAGATTTTTCAAAGTTCATTTTGGATTTTTTTCGTTGAAATATAAGTGTTGGAATATTTCAGTATTGTTTTGTCGTGGTTTACCTTGTCACTGTAACATTCTCTTGATGTTTAAAAGTTCATTTTGGACTTCATTCGTTGAAATGTAAGAGTTGGAATATTTCAGTAGTGTTTTGTCGTGGTTTACCTTATCACTGTTACATTCTCTTGATGTTACAAAGTTCATTTTGGATTTTTTCGTTGAAATGTAAGAGTTGGAATATTTCAGTAGTTTTTTGTCGTGGTTTACCTTGTCACTGTTACATTCTGAAGATGTCTCAAAGTTAATTTTGGATTTTTTCGTTGAAATGTGAGAGTTGGAATATTTCAGTAGTGTTTTGTCGTGGTTTACCTTGTCACTGTTACATTCTGAAGATGTTTCAAAGTTAATTTTGGATTTTTTCGTTGAAATGTGAGAGTTGGAATATTTCAGTAGTGTTTTGTCGTGGTTTGCCTTGACACTGTCACATTCTCTTGATGTTTCAAAGTTCATTTTAGATTTTTTGTTTTCGTTGAAATGTAAGAGTTGGAATATTTCACTAGTGTTTTGTCGTGGTTTACCTTGTCACTGTTACATTCTCTTGATGTTTCAATTTTTTTCAATCATTTTTTATTTTTTTGTTGAAATGTAAGAGTTGGAATATTTCAGTAGTATTTTGTCGTGGTTTACCTTGTCACTGTTACATTCTGAAGATGTTTTAAAGTTCATTTTGGGTTTTTTTAGGTGAAATGTAAGAGTTGGAATATTTCAGTAGTGTTTCGCCGTGGTTTACCTTGTCACTGTTACATTCTCTTGATGTTCAAAAGTTCATTTTGAATTTTTTTTCGTTGAAATGTAAGAGTTGGAATATTTCACTAGTGTTTTGTCGTGGTTTTCCTTATCACTGTTACATTCTGAAGATTTTTCAAAGTTCATTTTGGAATTTTTTCGTTGAAATGTAAGTGTTGGAATATTTCAGTATTGTTTTGTCGTGGTTTACCTTGTCACTGTTACATTCTCTTGATGTTTCAAAGTTCATTTTGGATTTTTTTCATTGAAATGCAAGAGTTGGAAATTTCAGTTGTGTTTCGTCGTGGTTTACCTTGTCACTGTTACATTTTCTTGATATTTCAAAGTTCATTATAGATTTTTTTCGTTGAAATGTGAGAGTTGGAATATTTCAGTAGTGTTTTGTCAGGGTTTACCTTATCACTGTTACATTCTGAAGATGTTTCAAAGTTCATTTTGGATTTTTTTCGTTGAAATGTAAGAGTTGGAATATTTCAGTAGTGTTTTGTCGTGGTTTACCTTGTCACTGTTACATTCTCTTGATGTTTCAAAGTTCATTTTGGACTTCATTCGTTGAAATGTAAGAGTTGGAATATTTCAGTAGTGTTTTTTCGTGGTTTACCTTATCACTGTTACATTCTCTTGATGTTACAAAGTTCATTTTGGATTTTTTAGTTGAAATGTAGGAGTTGGAATATTTCAGTCCTGTTTTGTCGTGATTTACCTTGTCACTGTTACATTCTCTTGATGTTTCAAAGTTCATTTTGGATTTTTTTTTGTTGAAATGTAAAAATTGGAATATTTCAGTAGTGTTTTGTCGTGGTTTACTTTGTAACTGTTACATTCTGAAGATGTTTCAAAGTTCGTTTGGGATTTTTTTTTTCGTTGAAATGTAAGAGTTGGAATATTTCAGTAGTGTTTTGTCGTGGTTTACCTTGTCACTGTTACATTCTCTTGATGTTTCAAAGTTCATTTTGGACTTCTTTCGTTGAAATGTAAGATTTGGAAGTTTCAGTAGTGTTTTGTCCTGGTTTACCTTGTTACTGTTACATTTTCTTGATGTTTCAAAATTCATTTTGGATTTTTTCACTGAAATGTAAGAGTTGGAATATTTCAGTAGAGTTTTGTCGTGGTTTACCTTGTCACCGTTAAATTCTCTTGATGTTTCAAAGTTCGTTTTGGGTTTTTTTCATTGAAATGTAAGAGTTGAAATTTTCAGTAGTGCTTTGTCGTGGTTTACTTCGTCACTGTTACATTTTCTTGATGTTTCAAGTTCATTTTGGATTTTTTTAGTTGAAATGTAAGAGTTGGAATATTTCACTAGTGTTTTTTCGTGGTTTACCTTATTACTGTTACATTCTGAAGATGTTTCAAAGTTCATTTTGGATTTTTTCGTTGAAATGTAAGAGTTGGAATATTTCAGTATTGTTTTGTCGTGGTTTACCTTGTCACTGTTACATTCTCTTGATGTTTCAAAGGTCATTTTGGACTTCATTCGTTGAAATGTAAGAGTTGGAATATTTCAGTAGTGTTTTGTCGTGGTTTACCTTATCACTGTTACATTCTCTTGATGTTACAAAATTCATTTTGGATTTTTTCGTTGAAATGTAGGAGTTGGAATATTTCAGTTGTGTTTTGTCGTGGTTTACCTTGTCACTGTTACATTCTGAAGATGTTTCAAAGTTAATTTTGGATTTTTTCGTTGGAATGTGAGATTTGGAATATTTCAGTAGTGTTTGGTCGTGGTTTACCTTGTCACTGTTACATTCTCTTGATGTTTCAAAGTTCATTTTGGATTTTTTTTTTTTATTGAAATGTTAGAGTTGCAATATTTCAGTAGGGTTTTGTCTTGGTTTACCTTGTCACTGTTACATTCTCTTGATGTTTCAAAGTTCATTTTGGATTTTTTTTCGTTGAAATGTAAGAGTTGGAATATTTCAGTAGTGTTTTGTCGTGTTTCATCTTGTCACTGTTACATTCTGAAGATGTTTCAAAGTTCATTTTGAATTTTTTTCGTTGAAATGCAAGAGTTGGAATACTTCAGTAGTGTTTTGTTGTGGTTTGCCTTGTCACTGTTACATTCTCTTGATGTTTCAAAGTTCATTTTGGATTTTTTGTTTTCGTTGAAATGTAAGAGTTGGAATATTTCATTAGTGTTTTGTCGTGGTTTACCTTGTCACTGTTACATTCTCTTGATGTTTCAATTTTTTTCAATCATTTTTTATTTTTTTGTTGAAATGTAAGAGTTGGAATATTTCAGTAGTATTTTGTCGTGGTTTACCTTGTCACTGTTACATTCTCAAGATGTTTTAAAGTTCATTTTGGTTTTTTTTCGGTGAAATGTAAGACTTGGAATATTTCAGAAATGTTTTGTCGTGGTTTACCTTGTCACTGTTACATTCTCTTGAAGTTTCAAAGTTCATTTTGGATGTTTTTCGTTGAAATGTAAGAGTTGGAATATTTCAGTAGTGTTTTTCCGTGGTTTACCTTGTCACTGTTACATTCTCTTGATGTTTCAAAGTTCATTTTGGATTTTTTTTTCATTGAAATGTCAGATTTTCAATATTTCAGTAGGGTTTTGTCGTGGTTTACCTTGTCACTGTTACATTTTCTTGATGTTTCAAAGTTCATTTTGGATTTTTTCGTTGAAATGTAAGAGTTGGAATATTTCAGTAGTGTTTTGTCGTGGTTTACCTTGTCACTGTTACATTCTGAAGATGTTTCAAAGTTAATTTTGGATTTTTTCGTTGAAATGTGAGATTTGGAATATTTCAGTAGTGTTTCGTCGTGGTTTACCTTGTCACTGTTACATTCTCTTGATGTTTCAAAGTTCATTTTGGATTTTTTTTTCATTGAAATGTCAGATTTTCAATATTTCAGTAGGGTTTTGTCGTGGTTTACCTTGTCACTGTTACATTTTCTTGATGTTTCAAAGTTCATTTTGGATTTTTTTTTTTTCGTTGAAATGTTAGAGTTGCAATATTTCAATAGTGTTTTGTCGTGGTTTACCTTATCACTGTTACACTCTCTTGATGTTGCAAAGTTCATTTTGGATTTTTTAGTTGAAATGTAGGAGTTGGAATATTTCAGTAGTTTTTTGTCTTGTTTCACCTTGTCACTGTTACATTCTGAAGATGTTTCAAAGTTCATTTTGGATTTTTTTTTCGTTGAAATGCAAGAGTTGGAATACTTCAGTAGTGTTTTGTTGTAATTTGCCTTGACACTGCTACATTCTCTTGATGTTTCAATTTTTTTCAATCATTTTTTATTTTTTTGTTGAAATGTAAGAGTTGGAATATTTCAGTAGTATTTTGTCGTGGTTTACCTTGTCACTGTTACATTCTCAAGATGTTTTAAAGTTCATTTTGGTTTTTTTTCGGTGAAATGTAAGACTTGGAATATTTCAGAAATGTTTTGTCGTGGTTTACCTTGTCACTGTTACATTTTCTTGATGTTTCAAAGTTCATTTTGGATTTTTTTCGCTGAAATGTAAGAGTTGGAATATTTCAGTAGTGTTTTGTCGTGGTTTACCTTGTCACTGTTACATTCTCTTGATGTTTCAAAGTTCATTTTGGATTTTTTTTTCACTGAAATGTCAGATTTTCTATATTTCAGTAGGGTTTTGTCGTGGTTTACCTTGTCACTGTTACATTTTCTTGATGTTTCAAAGTTCATTTTGGATTTTTTTCGCTGAAATGTAAGAGTTGGAATATTTCACTAGTGTTTTGTCGTGGTTTACCTTATCACTGTTACATTCTGAAGATTTTTCAAAGTTCATTTCGGATTTTTTTCGTTGAAATGTAAGTGTTTTCGTTGAAATTTTTTTTTTCGTTGAAATGTAAGAGTTGGAATATTTCAGTAGTGTTTTATCGTTGTTTACCTTGTCACTGTTCCATTCTTTTGATGTTTCAAAGTTAATTTTGGAATTTTTTTGTTGAGATGTAAGAATTGGAATATTTCAGTAGTGTTTTGTCGTGGTTTATCTTGTCACTGTTACATTTTGAAGATGTTTAAAAGTTCATTTTGGATGTTTTTCATTGAAATGTAAGAGTTGGAAATTTCAGTAGTGTTTTGTCGTGGTTTACCTTGTCACTGTTACATTCTCTTGATGTTTCAAAGTTCATTTTGGATTTTTTTTGAAATGTAAGAGTTGGAATATTTCACTAGTTTTTTGTCGTGGTTTACCTTGTAACTGTTACATTCTGAAGATGTTTCAAAGTTCATTTTGGATTTTTTTTCGTTGAAAAGTAAGAGTTGGAACATTTCAGTAGTGTTTTATCGTTGTTTACCTTGTCACTGTTATATTATTTTGAAGTTTCAAAGTTCATTTTGGAAGTTTTTCATTGAAATGTAAGAGTTGGAATATTTCAGTAGTGTTTCGCCGTGGTTTACCTTGTCACTTTTCCATTCTGAAGATGCAAAGTTTATTTTGGAATTTTTTGGTTGAAATGTAAGAGTTGGAATATTTCAGTAGTGTTTTGTCGTGGTTTACCTTGTCACTGTTACATTCTGAAGATGTTTCAAAGTTCATTTTGGATTTTTTTCATGAAATGTAAGAGTTGGAATATTTCAGTAGTGTTTTATCGTTGTTTACCTTGTCACTGTTACATTCTCTTGATGTTTCAAAGTACATTTTGTATTTTTTTTCATTGAAATGTAAGAGTTGGAAATTTCAGTAGTGTTTTGTCGTCTTTTACCTTGTTACTGTTACGTTTTCTTGATGTTTCAATATTCATTTTGGATTTTTTTCATTGAAATGTAAGAGTTGGAATATTTCAGTAGAATTTAGTCGTGGTTTACCTTGTCACCGTTACATTATCTTGATGTTTCAAAGTTCATTTTGGACTTTTTTCATTGAAATGTAAGAGTTGGAAATTTCAGTAGTGTTTTGTCGTGGTTTACCTTGTCACTGTTACATTTTCTTGATGTTTCAAAGTTCATTTTGGATTGTTTTTCGTTGAAATGTAAGAGTTGGAATATTTCAGCTGTGTTTTTTCGTGGTTTACCTTGTCACTGTTACATTCTGAAGATGTTTAAAAGTTCATTTTGGATTTTTTATCGTGGAACTGTAAGAGCTGAAATATTTCAGTAGTGTTTTGTCGTGGTTTACCTTGTCACTGTTACATTCTGAAGATGTTTTAAAGTTCATTTTGGATTTTTTTTTCGTTGAAATTTAAGAGTTGGAATATTTCAGTTGTTTCTTTCTTGGTTTACCATGTCACTGTTACATTCTGAAGATGTTTCAAAGTTCATTTTGGATTTTTTTTTTTCGTTGAAATGTAGGAGTTGGAATATTTCAGTAGTGTTTTGTCGTGGTTTATCTTGTCACTGTTACATTCTGAAGATGTTTCAAACTTTATTTTGGATTTTTTTTTCGTTGAAATGCAAGAGTTGGAAATTTCAGTAGTGTTTTGTCGTGGTTTGCCTTGACACTGTTACATTCTCTTGATGTTTCAAAGTTCGTTTTAGATTTTTTGTTTTCGTTGAAATGTAAGAGTTGGAATATTTCACTAGTGTTTTGTCGTGGTTTACCTTGTCACTGTTACATTCTCTTGATGTTTCAATTTTTTTCAATCATTTTTTATTTTTTTGTTGAAATGTAAGAGTTGGAATATTTCAGTAGTATTTTGTCGTGGTTTACCTTGTCACTGTTACATTCTGAAGATGTTTTAAAGTACATTATGGGTTTTTTTCGGTGAAATGTAAGAGTTGGAATATTTCAGAAATGTTTTGTCGTGGTTTACCTTGTCACTGTTACATTCTCTTGATGTTTCAAAGTTCATTTTGGATTTTTTTTTTCATTGAAATGTTAGAGTTTCAATATTTCAGTAGGGTTTTGTCGTGGTTTACCTTATCACCGTTACATTCTCTTGATGTTTCAAAGTTCATTTTGGATTTTTTTCATTGAAATATAGGAGTTGAAAATTTCAGTAGTGTTTTGTCGTGGTTTACCTTGTCACTGTTACATTTTCTTGATGTTTCAAAGTTCATTTTGGATTTTTTTTCGTTGAAATGTAAGAGTTGGAATATTTCAGTGGTGTTTTTTCGTGGTTTACCTTGTCACTGTTACATTCTGAAGATGTTTTAAAGTTCATTTTGGATTTTTTATCGTGGAACTGTAAGAGTTGGAATATTTCAGTAGTTTTTTGTCGTGGTTTACCTTGTCACTGTTACATTCTGAAGATGTCTCAAAGTTAATTTTGGATTTTTTCGTTGAAATGTAAGAGTTGGAATATTTCAGTAGTGTTTTGTCGTGGTTTACCTTGTCACTGTTACATTCTGAAGATGTTTTAAAGTTCATTTTGGATTTTTTTTTCGTTGAAATTTAAGAGTTGGAATATTTCAGTTGTTTCTTTCTTGGTTTACCATGTCACTGTTACATTCTGAAGATGTTTCAAAGTTCATTTTGGATTTTTTTTTTCGTTGAAATGTAGGAGTTGGAATATTTCAGTGGTGTTTTGTCGTGGTTTATCTTGTCACTGTTACATTCTGAAGATGTTTCAAACTTTATTTTGGATTTTTTTTTCGTTGAAATGCAAGAGTTGGAAATTTCAGTAGTGTTTTGTCGTGGTTTGCCTTGACACTGTTACATTCTCTTGATGTTTCAAAGTTCATTTTAGATTTTTTGTTTTCGTTGAAATGTAAGAGTTGGAATATTTCAGTAGTGTTTTGTCGTGGTTTACCTTGTCACTGTTACATTTTCTTGATGTTTCAAAGTTCATTTTGGATTTTTTTTTTCGTTGAAATGTAAGAGTTGGAATATTTCATTAGTGTTTTGTCGTGTTTCACCTTGTCACTGTTACATTCTGAAGATGTTTCAAAGTTCATTTCGGATTTTTTTTCGTTGAAATGAAAGAGTTGGAATATTCCGGTAGCGTTTTGTCGTGGTTTGCCTTGAGACTGTTACATTCTCTTGATGTTTCAAAGATCATTTTAGATTTTTTGTTTTCGTTGAAATGTAAGAGTTGGAATATTTAATTAGTGTTTGGTCGTGGTTTACCTTGTCACTGTTACATTCTCTTGATGTTTCAATTTTTTTCTGAAGTTCATTTTGGATTTTTTTTTTGTTGAAATATAAGAATTGGAATATTTCAGTAGTGTTTTGTCGTCGTTTACCATGTAACTGTTACATTCTGAAGATGTTTCAAAGATCATTTTGGATTTTTTTTTTTGTTGAAATGTAAGAGTTGGAATATTTCATTAGTGTTTTGTCGTGTTTCACCTTGTCACTGTTACATTCTGAAGATGTTTCAAAGTTCATTTTGGATTTTTTTTTCGTTGAAATGCAAGAGTTGGAATATTTCAGTAGTGTTTTGTTGTGGTTTGCCTTGACACTGTTACATTCTCTTGATGTTTCAAAGTTCATTTTAGATTTTTTGTTTTCGTTGAAATGTAAGAGTTGGAATATTTCACTAGTGTTTTGTCGTGGTTTACCTTGTCACTGTTACATTCTCTTGATGTTCCAATTTTTTTCTGAAGTTCATTTTGGATTTTTTTTTGTTGAAATATAAGAATTGGAATATTTCAGTAGTGTTTTGTCGTGGTTTACCTTGTAACTGTTACATTCTGAAGATGTTTCAAAGTTCATTTTGGATTTTTTTTTCCGTTGAAATGTAACAGTTGGAATATTTCAGTAGTGTTTTATCGTTGTTTACCTTGTCACCGTTACATTCTTTTTATGTTTCAAAGTTCATTTTGTATTTTTTTTGTTGAGATGTAAGAATTGGAATATTTCAGTAGTGTTTTGTCGTGGTTTATCTTGTCACTGTTACATTTTGAAGATGTTTCAAAGTTCATTTTGGATGTTTTTCATTGAAATGTAAGAGTTGGAAATTTCAGTAGTGTTTTGTCGTGGTTTACCTTGTCACTGTTACATTCTCTTGATGTTACAAAGTTCATTTTGGATTTTTTTTTGTTAAAAAGTAAGAATTGGAATATTCCAGTAGTTTTTTGTCGTGGTTTACCTTGTAACTCTTACATTCTGAAGATGTTTCAAAGTTCATTTTGGATTTTTTTTCGTTGAAAAGTAAGAGTTGGAATATTTCAGTAGTGTTTTATCGTTGTTTACCTTGTCACTGTTACATTCTTTTGATGTTTCAAAGTTCATTTTGTATTTTTTTTGTTGAAATGTAAGAATTTGAATATTTCAGTAGTGTTTTGTCGTGGTTTACCTTGTCACTGTTACATTCTGAAGATGTTTCAAAGTTTATTTTGGAATTTTTTGGTTGAAATGTAAGAGTTGGAATATTTCAGTAGTATTGTGTCGTGGTTTACCTTGTCTCTGTTACATTCTTAAGATGTTTCAAAGTTCATTTTGGATGCTTTTCATTGAAATGTAAGAGTTGGAATATTTCAGTAGTGTTTTATCGTTCTTTACCTTGTCACCGTTACATTCTCTTGATGTTTCAAAGTTCATTTTGGATTTTTTTCATTGAAATGTAAGAGTTGAAAATTTCAGTAGTGTTTTGTCGTGGTTTTCCTTGTCACTCTTACATTTTCTTGATGTTTCAAAGTTCATTTTGGATTTTTTTCTTTGAAATGTAAGAGTTGGAATATTTCACTAGTGTTTTGTCGTGGTTAACCTTATCACTGTTACATTCTTAAGATGTTTCAAAGTTCATTTTGGATTTTTTTCGTTGAAATGTAAGTGTTGGAATATTTCAGTAGTGTTTTGTCGTGGTTTACCTTATCACTGTTACATTCTCTTGATGTTACAAAGTTGATTTTGGGTTTTTTCGTTGAAATGTAGGAGTTGGAATACTTCAGTTGTGTTTTGTCGTGGTTTACCTTGTCACTGTTACATTCTCTTGATGTTTCAATTTTTTTCTGAAGTTCATTTTGGATTTTTTTTTTGTTGAAATATAAGAATTGGAATATTTCAGTAGTGTTTTGTCGTCGTTTACCATGTAACTGTTACATTCTGAAGATGTTTCAAAGATCATTTTGGATTTTTTTTTTTGTTGAAATGTAAGAGTTGGAATATTTCAGTAGTGTTTTGTCGTGTTTCACCTTGTCACTGTTACATTCTGAAGATGTTTCAAAGTTCATTTTGGATTTTTTTTTCGTTGAAATGCAAGAGTTGGAATATTTCAGTAGTGTTTTGTTGTGGTTTGCCTTGACACTGTTACATTCTCTTGATGTTTCAAAGTTCATTTTAGATTTTTTGTTTTCGTTGAAATGTAAGAGTTGGAATATTTCACTAGTGTTTTGTCGTGGTTTACCTTGTCACTGTTACATTCTCTTGATGTTCCAATTTTTTTCTGAAGTTCATTTTGGATTTTTTTTGTTGAAATATAAGAATTGGAATATTTCAGTAGTGTTTTGTCGTGGTTTACCTTGTAACTGTTACATTCTGAAGATGTTTCAAAGTTCATTTTGGATTTTTTTTTTTCGTTGAAATGTAAGAGTTGGAATATTTCAGTAGTGTTTTATCGTTGTTTACCTTGTCACTGTTACATTCTTTTTATGTTTCAAAGTTCATTTTGTATTTTTTTTGTTGAGATGTAAGAATTGGAATATTTCAGTAGTGTTTTGTCGTGGTTTATCTTGTCACTGTTACATTTTGAAGATGTTTCAAAGTTCATTTTGGATGTTTTTCATTGAAATGTAAGAGTTGGAAATTTCAGTAGTGTTTTGTCGTGGTTTACCTTGTCACTGTTACATTCTCTTGATGTTACAAAGTTCATTTTGGATTTTTTTTTGTTAAAAAGTAAGAATTGGAATATTCCAGTAGTTTTTTGTCGTGGTTTACCTTGTAACTCTTACATTCTGAAGATGTTTCAAAGTTCATTTTGGATTTTTTTTCGTTGAAAAGTAAGAGTTGGAATATTTCAGTAGTGTTTTATCGTTGTTTACCTTGTCACTGTTACATTCTTTTGATGTTTCAAAGTTCATTTTGTATTTTTTTTGTTGAAATGTAAGAATTTGAATATTTCAGTAGTGTTTTGTCGTGGTTTACCTTGTCACTGTTACATTCTGAAGATGTTTCAAAGTTTATTTTGGAATTTTTTTGTTGAAATGTAAGAGTTGGAATATTTCAGTAGTATTGTGTCGTGGTTTACCTTGTCTCTGTTACATTCTTAAGATGTTTCAAAGTTCATTTTGGATGCTTTTCATTGAAATGTAAGAGTTGGAATATTTCAGTAGTGTTTTATCGTTCTTTACCTTGTCACCGTTACATTCTCTTGATGTTTCAAAGTTCATTTTGGATTTTTTTCATTGAAATGTAAGAGTTGAAAATTTCAGTAGTGTTTTGTCGTGGTTTTCCTTGTCACTCTTACATTTTCTTGATGTTTCAAAGTTCATTTTGGATTTTTTTCTTTGAAATGTAAGAGTTGGAATATTTCACTAGTGTTTTGTCGTGGTTAACCTTATCACTGTTACATTCTGAAGATGTTTCAAAGTTCATTTTGGATTTTTTTCGTTGAAATGTAAGAGTTGGAATATTTCAGTAGTGTTTTGTCGTGGTTTACCTTATCACTGTTACATTCTCTTGATGTTACAAAGTTGATTTTGGGTTTTTTCGTTGAAATGTAGGAGTTGGAATACTTCAGTTGTGTTTTGTCGTGGTTTACCTTGTCACTATTACATTCTGAAGATGTTTCAAAGTTCATTTTGGATTTTTTTTTCGTTGAAATGTAAGAGTTAGAATATTTCAGTAGTGTTTTGACGTGATTTACTATGTCACTGTTACATTCTGAAGATGTTTCAAAGTTCATTTTGGATTTTTTCGTTGAAATGTAAGAGTTGGAATATTTCAGTAGTGTTTTATCGTGGTTTACCTTGTCACTGTTACATCCTAAATACGTTTCAAAGTTCATTTTGGATTTTTTTCGTTAAACTGTAAGAGTTAGAATATTTCAGTAGTTTTTTTTTGTGGTTTACCTTGTCACTGTTACATTCTGAAGATGTTTCAAAGTTCATTTTAAATTTTTTTTTCGTTGAAATGTAAGGCTTGAAATATTTCAGTTGTGTTTTGTCGTGGTTTACCATATCACTGTAACATTGTGAAGATGTTTCAAGGTTCATTTCGGATTTTTTTTCGTTGAAATGTAAGAGTTGGAATATTTCAGTAGTGTTTTGTCGTGGTTTACCTTGTCACTTTTACATTCTGAAGATGTTTCAATGTTCATTTTTGATTTTTTTTGTTGAAATGTAAGAGTTGGAATATTTCAGTAGTGTTTTGTCGTGGTTTACCTTGTCACTGTTACATTCTGAAGATGTTTCAAAGTTCATTTTAGATTTTTTTCGTTGAAATGCAAGAGTTGGAATATTTCAGTAGTGTTTTTTCGTGGTTTGTCTTGACACTGTTACATTCTCTTGATGTTTCAAAGTTCTTTTTGGGTTATTTTAATTGAAATGTAAGAGTTGGAATATTTCAGTAGTGTTTTATCGTGGTTTACCTTTTCAAGGTTACATTCTAATGATGTTTCATAGTTCATTTTGGATTTTTTTTTTCTCTTGAAAAGTAAGAGTTGGAATATTTCAGTAGTGTTTTGTCGTGGTTTACCTTGTCACTGTTACATTCCCTTGATGTTTCAAAGTTCATTTTAGATAATTTTTTTTTTCGTTGAAATGTAAGAGCTGGAATATTTCAGTAGTGTTTTGTCGTTGTTTACCTTGTAACTGTTACATTCTCTTGATGTTTCAAAGTTCATTTTGGATTTCTTTCGTTGAAATGTAAGAGTTGGAATATTTCAGTAGTGTTTGTCGTGGTTTACCTTGTCACTGTTACATTCTGAAGATGTTTCAAAGTTCATTTTTGATTTGTTTCATTGAATTGTAAGATTTGGAATATTTCAGTAGTGTTTGTCGTGGTTTACATTGTCACTGTTACATCCTGAAAATGTTTCAAAGTTCATTTTGGATTTTTTTAGTTGAAATGTAAGAGTTGGAATATTTCAGTAGTGTTTTGTCGTGGTTTAACTTGTCACTGTTACATTCTCTTGATGTCTCAAAGTTTATTATGGACTTTTTTTCGTTGAAATGTAAGAGTTGGAATATTTCAGTAGTGTGTCGTCGTGGTTTACCTTGTCACTGTTACATTCTCTTGATGTTTCAAAGTTCATTTTGAATTTTTCTTTCGTTGAAATGTAAGAGTGGGAATATTTCAGTAGTGTTTTGTCGTGGTTTACCTTGTCACTCTTACAATATGAAGATGTTTCAAAGTTCATTTTGGAATTTTTTTTTTCGTTGAAATGTAAGAGTTTGAATATTTCAGTAGTGTTTTTTCGTGGTTTACCTTGGCACTGTTACTTTCTCTTGATGTTTCAAAGTTCATTTTGGATTTTTCTTTCGTTGAAATGTAAGAGTTAAAATATTTCAGTAGTGTTTTGTCGTGGTTTACCTAGTCACTATTACATTCACATGATATTTCAAAGTTCATTTTGGATTATTTTCGTTGAAATGTAAGACACCTACTCAGACACACAGTCATAGTGAGAGAGATATAAAAAAAGTTGTGTTAATTTAGGTTCACGTAGAGTGGTGCACAACTCTAAGTGAACATAAACTTTTTAACCACGACAAAACATTCCAACTCTTACATTCCAACTCTTACATTTCAACGAAAAAAAAATCCAAAATGAACTTTGAAACATCTTCAGAATGTAACAGTGATAAGGTAAACCACGACAAAACACTACTAAAAAATTCCAACTCTTACATTTCAATGAAAAACATCCAAAATGAACTTTGAAACTTCAAGAGAATGTAACAGTGACAAGGTAAACCAAGACAAAACAATGCTGAATATTCCAAGTCTTGCATTTCAATGAAAAAAATACAAAATGAACTTTGAAGCATCAAGAGAATATAACAGTGACAAGGTAAACCACGACAAAACACTACTGAAATAGTCCAACTCTTCCATTTCAATTAAACACATCCAAAATAAACTTTGAAACATCTTAAGAATGTAACAGAGACAAAGTAAACCACGACAAAACACTACTGAAATATTATAACTCTTACATTTCAACGAAAAAAATCCAAAATGAACTTTGAAACATCTTCAGAATGTAACAGTGACAAGGTAAACCACGACAAAACACTACTAAAATATTCCAACTCTTACATTTCAACGAAAAACATCCAAAATGAACTTTGAATCATCAAGAGAATTCAACAGTGACAAGGTAAACCATGACAAAACACTACTAAAATATTCCAACGCTTACATTTCAACGAAAAAAATCCAAAATGAACTTTGAAACATCAAGAGAATGTAACAGTGACAAGGTAAACCAGGACAAGACACTACTGATTTAATTCAACTCTTAGATTTCAACGAAAAAAAAATCCAAAATTAATTTTGAAACATCAAGAAAATGTAACATTGACAAGGTAAACCACGATAAAACACTACTGAAATATTCCAACTCTTTCATCTCCACAAAAAAATTCCAAAATGAACTTTGAAACATCAAGAGAATGTAACAGTGACAAGGTAAACCATGACAAAACACTACTGAAATATTCCGACGCTTTAATCCAAAATTAACTTTGAAACATCTTCAGAATGTAACAGTGACAAGGTAAACCACGACAAAACACTACTGAAATATTCCAACTCTTTCATTTGAACGAAAAAATCCAAAATGAACTTTGAAACATCTTTAAAACGTAACAGTGACAAGGTAAGCCACGACCAAACGCTACTGAAGTGTTCCAAGTCTTACATTTCAACGACAAAAATCCGAAATAAACTTTGAAACATCAAGAGAATGTAACAGTGACAAGGAAAACCATGACAAAACACTACTGAAATATTCCGACACTTTAATCCAAAATTAACTTTGAAACATCTTCAGAATGTAACAGTGACAAGGTAAACCACGACAAAACACTACTGAAATATTCCAACTCTTACATTTGAACGAAAAAATCCAAAATGAACTTTGAAACATCTTTAGAACGTAACAGTGACAAGGTAAACCACGACCAAACGCTACTGAAATATTTCAACTCTTACATTTCAACGACAAAAATCCGAAATAAACTTTGAAACATCAAGAGAATGTAACAGTGACAAGGTAAACCACGAAAAAACACTACTGAAATATTCCGACGCTTTAATCCAAAATGAAAATTGAAACATCTTCAGAATGTAATAGTGACAAGGTAAACCACGACAAAACGCTATTGAAATATTCCAACTCTTACATTTCAACGAAAAAATCCAAAATGAACTTTGAAACATCTTCAGAATGTAACAGTGACAAAGTAAACCACGACAAAACACTACTGAAGTATTCTAACTCATACATTTCAACAATAAATCAAAAATGAACTTTGAAACATCAAGAGAATGTAACAGTGACAAGGTAAACCACGAAAAAACACTACTGAAATATTCCAACTCTTACATTTCAATGAAAAAAAAAATCCAAAATGAACTTTGAAACATCAAGAGAATTTAACAGTGACAAGGTAAACCACGACAAAACACTACTGAAATATTCCAACTCTTACATTTCAATGAAAAAAAAATCCAAAATGAACTTTGAAACATCAAGAGAATTTAACAGTGACAAGGTAAACCACGACAAAACACTACTGAAATATTCCAACTCTTACATTTAAACGAAGAAAATCCAAAATGAACTTTGAAACATCTTCAGAATGTAACAGTGACAAGGTAAGCCACGACAAAACACTACTGAAATAATCCAACTCTTACATTTCAACGAAAAAAATCTAAAATGAACTTTCAAGCATCAAGAGAATGTAACAGTGACAAGGTAAACCATGACAGAACACTACTGAAATATTCCAACTCTTACATTTCAATAAAAAAAAAATCCAAAATGAACTTTGAAACATCAAGAAAATGTAACAGTGGCAAGGTAAACCTCGACAAAACACTACTGAAATATTCCAAATCTTACATTTCAACGACAAAATCCAAAATGAAATTTGAAACATTTTCAGAATGTAACAGTGACAAGCTGAACCACGACAAAACTTTACTGGAATATTCCAACTCTTACACTTGAACGAAAAAAATCCAAAATGAACTTTGAAACCTCAAGAGAATGTAGCAGTGACAAGATAAACCACGAAAAGACACTAATGGGGGGAGGGGCCTAAAAAAGTTGGGAGGAGGGGGGGGGGACCTTCTATGTCTCAAGAACGCAAAAAAAAGTATTAAAAAATGTGGGGAGGGACCAAAAAAAAGTTGGGGGAGGGGGGGCCTTCCTTGTCTCCAGCGCGCAAAAAAAGTATTATAAAAAAACGAGGGGGGGCAAAAAGTTGGGGGAAGGGGGGGGGTACAGAAGTCTCTGCTGGTATCCTTACTCTAGGCTTATTGAGTAGGATACATGGGCTAGAAATCTAGCCTAGTAGCATCATTTATTTCAAATATGATCTGCATACATAACAAACAAACATCAAAAAAACCATGAAACATCAAACAACAAAACATAACCAACAAACATAACAGAACCAAGAAACAACATAACTAAGAAACAGCATCAACATAACATAATGTAACATAACATAACCATCAACATAACATAACATTAAACCACATAACTATCAACATAACATAACATTAAACCACATAACCATCAACATAACAACATAACCATCAAACAACAAAACCAACAGACAGCAGAACCATCAACAAACATAACCATGAAACAACATCAACATAACAGTCAAAACCAACAAACATAACATAACCAAGAAACAACATAACCAGCAACATAACATAAAATAACAACATAACATAGCAACATAACATAACATGAATATAACATAAAATCAAACCACATAACCATCAACAAAACATAACCTTGAAACAACATCAACATAACACTCATAACCATCAAACATAACATAACCATGAAACAACATAACCAACAAACATACCAGAACCAAGAAATAACATAACTAAGAAACAGCATCAACATAACATAATAAAACATAACATAACCATTAACATAACATAACATTAAGCCACATGACCATCAACACAACAACAAAACCATCAAACAACAAAACCAACAAACAGCATAACCATCAACAAAACATAACCATGAAACAACATCAACATAAGACTCATAACCAACAAATATAACATAACCATGAAACTCTTGTCTGGCGATGTTGTAAACTTCTGTTCGTGCAGTATTCTACCTCATTGGGGGTCAATGATCTTGTTCCTATCGCGTCAATAGATGCATTCCTACTGTCAAATGCGCTAAAACTCCCTTATTGTTAAATCCAGTATTTATTGTACTTTCCTCTTGATTGTAATTTTAAATATGCTTCTCTTATCTCCTCAACATAAATCTTCAGACTAAAAAAATAGTTAAATAAATAAAAATAAAACTGAACACATAGAAGAGTTATAATAGACAAAGCGTACTTACCCCGGGCATAATAACTCTTTCAATATCATCAAGAATGTTTTCCCACTTTTCAGGATTTTCAGGGGCCTCTCCAGGCAAAAGTGTTCGAATATACCCTGGCTCTATAGATGGGAGTACTTGTCTGCAATAAATTAAATATCCATGAGAAATTACACAAATCTTTGATATTCAGTGTTTTAAGACCAAAAAGTATTTAACCTAATTACTCCACGCCTAGCTAACATCATCAGAAATAGGAGGTGTTGAGTGGTTGTGACAAAGTCTCTGGTGGTTTTATTGTGCAGTGCATAAAAAATTTCTTAGACCACACTGCTTTGTCCATTTAAGAAAAATTAAGCAAGAAAAACAGGTTTAATTTAAATGTAGCAGTGACAAAGAATAAAAATCTTACAACTCATTAATTAGTTTTAAAAAATCCCAATATTCCAATTCCACATCCGGCAGCCTTTATCAACGGAAAAAAAGAACAAAAATTTAGTTAAATAATCTAAAGAAAAAGATAAAAAACAGCACAAAAAGGGAAAAAACAACAACAAAAAATAAACAAATAAATAATACTCGCATCTAAATAAACTTCCACAATACTGCAAAACTCTAACACAGAAAGGACACCAAAAATCTCTTGTAGAGTAGATATTTCTCCTCTATAGATTCAGATTGGCGATGGGACATGGGACATCCCATTTGCAAGTGGAAAACTGTGGAGTATTGTGACAGTTTTGCAGTATTGTGAAAGTTTATTAAGATGCGAGCTTTATTTATTTTTGTGTTTTATTCTTTTGTTGTGTTGTTTTTGTCTTTTTCTTTAGATGATTTACATAATTTATTTTTTCTTTTTTTTCGTTGATAAAGGCTCTCGGATGAAGAGTTGAAATATTCAGATTTTTTTTATTAATTAATGAGCTGTTTGTTTTTTATTCTTCTTTACTCCTATATATAAATTAAACCCATTTTTCTCGGTTAATTTTTCATATAGTGTAATGCTTTGCTCAAAGCATGGATGAGTGCAACAAATGTTGTAAATGGGTATGGGTAGTTGCTTGTGCTTTATTTACTGACCACATTTTAAAACACTAATAAAAAACTGCATTGTTTAAAGAAAATAAGCATAGATAAGCTCTTGTACTTTTGAGGCACAATGAAATGGCACCTGCTCTTTACGCTAAGGTTTTTTTATTGTTTTAAAAAACTAAGTTATGACACAGAGTCAAATTTTAGCGTAAAGAGCCAGGGGTTGAGGAGGCGGAAGCCCCTTTCACATACTGAATAATTTCTGTTCGTTTTAAGTTTTAACGTCGCTCCTTACTTTCAGTTAAAAAAAACTTGTTTTTTTAATTTAATTTTTGAACGTTTTTGAATTAATTCAGGTTTTGATTTTGGCTCACCGCACATGAATAATTAAAACCAAATTTGCATATTACTCTTACTTTTATTTGGTTAAATGGCTTTCTCGAACGTTGTTTAATTTTATTTACGAACGTTTTTATTAATAATAAATATACGCAATTTATGAAATAACTTACGTGACGAACTTCTATATTCATATATTTTTAATAAGTATATTAGGCAGTTCGCCCAGTAGTCAATACCTCGCTCTTTACGCTAAAGTTCGAATTTTGTTCCAATTCTTCGAAAATGACCCCTCAATCACAAAGGTCATTAATTAGAATAAATAGCTCTTATGGAAGTACTAAAAAATCTTTGGCTTAAAGAGCAAAGTACTGACTAGGGGGCGAACCCATTAATATACGTTTTAACTTTTGATGTTTCTCCTTACTCTCAGTTGAAAAACTTGCTTTTTTTAATTTAATTTCTGATCTTTATTCTTAAATAATGCTGGGAAATCCGAAACCCCCTTCATAGCAATGTCACTTCCTACATGAAAACTTCCTCCATGTAAACTTCCTCCTGAAAATGTCTGTATACTTCCCAATAACCAATACTATATGTTGACATTGGGTAAACTTCATAACTTCCAGCCCTTCCCCCGGGGACCTTGGGGGATTAAGTAATCCTAAAAAACATAGTTATCATATTTTCAACCATGCTGAACAAAATGGCTATCTCAATATTTTGATCGGGTGACTTAGAAAAAAAATGAGTGTGGGGGGCTAGTTGCCGTCCATTTTTTTGGTCACTTAAAAAGGGCACTAGAACTTTTAATTTCCGTTCCAATTAGCCCTCCCACGATATTCTAGGACCACTGGGTCAATACGATCACCCCTTGGAAAAAAAAGAAAAAAAAACAATAAACACGCATCCGTGATCTTGCTTCTGGCAAAAAATGCAAAATTCCATATTTTTGCAGATAGGAGCTTGAAACCTCTATAGTAGGGTTCTCTGATACGCTGAATCTGATGGTGTGATTTTCATTAAGGTTCTATACCATTTAGCGGGTCTTTCCCCCTTTTATGAAAATCTGCCAAATTTTCCCAGGCGCGTAACATTTAATGGTACTAAAAGCAGAAAGGGAGGTGCTACTCGTGATGGGACTCCTTATATGGGCATAGAGTCCCTAGGGAGAACACGTGGTTAATCAAAGTGGGTCAATGACCTCTTTTTCCAAGGTCGATTTATTTGTTGTTGTTGTTGTTTGGCAAAGTGGACGCTCGGGGTGAATATTATGATCCAGAAATAGGAAACAGTATTTGTTGTTGTTGTTTTGGCCAAGTGCACGCTCGGGGCGAATTTCAATAATTCCCCTTAGAAACAACAAATTAATTCCCCTTTCATGACAAATCAATCAACCATGACATCATCTGTCAGACATTAAAAAACTTCACCCAGAAACAATTCACCTTGACATCACCTGTCAGATATTAATAAACTTTGCCCTGGAAACAATTCTGGTCGAATTCCAAAGATATTAATAAACATCGCCCCGGAAACAATTCTCCAAGAAACTCCGGCGAATGTTTTGATCTTAGAGATGAAGAGATGCGCGGGAAAGGGTTTCCCAGTAATTTCAAATGTGACAGCGCAGGGATGCCAAAAACAAAAGGAACACGCAGAAATTACGTTTAGGGATTATTTGGGCGAAACCGTTTTAGACATTTTAGGGAATTATTTCGGCGAAACAGTTAGAGACATTTTAAAAGATGATTTTAGAAGACGTTGTAGAAGAGGTTTTGAGTGTGGTCGTTATAATACACAAGTTCCATTTGAACAGTGTCGTGAGGTCCCATACCCCAACCCCAAAGGGCCCCGATCCCCCTACCCCGACCCAAAGAGCTCCGATCCCCATACCCCAACCCCGAAGGAAGCCCCCGGCCTCCAAAGGTTCCCCCGGGCTCCCAAAGAGCCCCCCAAAGGGCCCCCGGCACCCCAAAGGCCCCTGAACCCTCATTTTTTAATATTTTTTTAAGGCTATATTATATCTTTTAAGAACAAGTTCCTTTCTTAATGTCATTCCTTAACCATTTTCCAACTTGAAGCATCCTTCCTTTTCACCAACAACTTTACTATAAGGCTTTTTGGATACCTCAACACCATGAAATACCTTTCAAAAGACATTTCAGAGCAACTTCTTTTCTTTATGTTCCCTTCTAAACCCATTTTCCAACTTGAAGTACCTGTCCTTTTCACCCACAACTTTACTTTACAGCTTTTTAGATACCTCAACACCAAGAAATACCTTTAAAAATGCATTTCAGAGCAAGTTCCTTTCATAATGTCCCTCCTAAACCCATTTTCCAAGTTGAAGTACCAATCTTTTTCACCCCACAACTATACTTTACAGCTTTTTGGATACCTCAACACCAAGAAATACCTTTCAAAAGGCATTTCAGAGCAAAATCTTTTCTTAATGTCCCTTCTAAACCCATTTTCCTACTTGAAGCATCCATCCTTTTCACCCACAACCTTAAATTACAGATTTTGGATACCTCAACACCAAGAAATACTTTTCAAAAGACATTTCAGAGCAAGTTCCTTTGTTAATGTCCCTTCTAAACCCATTTTACAAGTTGAAGTACCCATCCTTTTCACCCACAACTATACTTTACAGCTTTTTGGATACCTCAACACCAAGAAATACCTTTCAAAAGCCATTTCAGAGCAAGTTCCTTTCTTAATGTCCCTTCTAAACCCATTTTCCAACTTGAAGTACCCATCCTTTTCACCCACAACTTTACTTTACAGCTTTTTGGATACCTCAACACCAAGAAATACTTTTCAAAATGCATTTCAGAGCAAGTTCTTTCTTAATGTCCCTCCTAAACCCATTTTACAAGTTGAAGTACCCATCCTTTTCACCCACAACTTTACTTTACAGCTTTCTGGATACCTCAACATCAAGAAATACTTTTCAAAAGACATTTCAGAGCAAGTTCCTTTCTTAATGTCCCTCCTAAGCCCATTTTCCAACTTGAAGTACACATCCTTTTCACCCAAAACTTTACTTTACAGCTTCTTGGATACCTCGACAGCAAGAAATACTTTCCAAAAGGCATTTCAGAGCAAGTTCCTTTCTTAATGTCCCTCCTAAACCCATTTTCCAACTTGAAGTACCCATCCTTTTCACCCAGAACTTTACTATACAGCTTTTTGGATACCTCAACACCAAAAAATACTCTTCAAAAGACATTTCAGAGCAAATTCTTTTCTTAATGTCCCTCCTAAACCCATTTTACAAGTTAAAGCACCCATCCTTTTCACCCACAACTACACTCTTCACCTTTTTGGATACCTCACCACCAAGAAATACCTTTCAAAAGGCATTTCAGAGCAATTTCCTTTCTTAATGTCCCTTCTAAACCCATTTTCCAACTTGAAGCACCATCCTTTTCACCCACAACTTTACTTTACTGCTCTTTGGATACGCCAACAACAAGCAATACTTTTCAAAGGCTTTTCAGAACAAGTTCTTTACGTAATGTCCTTCCTAAACCAATTTTACAAGTTGAAGCATCCATCCTTTTCACCCACAACTTTAAATTACAGCTTTTTGGATACCTCAACACCAAGAAATACTTTTCAAAAGGCATTTCTGAGCAAATTCCTTTCTTAATGTCCCTTCTAAACCCATTTTACAACTTGAAGTACCCATCCACTTCACCCACAACTTTACTTTACAGCTTTTTGGTTACCTCAACACCAAGAAATACCTTTCAAAAGGCATTTCAGAGCAATTTCCTTTCTTAATGTCCCTTCTAAACCCATTTTCCAACTTGAAGCATCCATCCTTTTCACCCACAACTTTACTTCACAGCTCTTTGGATACCTCAACACCAAGCAATACTTTTCAAAGGCTTTTCAGAACAAGTTCCTTTCTTAATATCCTTCTTAAACCAATTTTACAAATTCTAAATTTTTTCTTAGGAATATACCTCAACACCAAGAAATACCTTTCAAAAGGCATTTCAGAGCAAGTTCATTTCTTAATGTCCCTTCTAAACCCATTTTACAACTTGAAGTACCCATCCATTTCACACACAACTTTACTTTACAGCTTTTTGATTACCTCAACACCAAGAAATACCTTTCAAAAGGCATTTCTGAGCAAATTCCTTTCTTAATGTCCCTTCTAAACCCATTTTCCAACTTGAAGTACCCATCCATTTCACCCACAACTTTACTTTACAGCTTTTTGTAAAGTGGGACAAGGTAAACCACTACAAAACACTACTGAAATATTCCAACTCTTGCATTTCAAGGAAAGAAATTCAAAATGAACTTTGAAAAATCAAGAGAATGTAACTGTGACAAGGTAAACCACATCAAAACACTACTGAAATATTCCAACTCTTGCATTTCAAGGAAAGAAATTCAAAATGAACTTTGAAAAATCAAGAGAATGGAACTGTGACAAGGTAAACCACATCAAAACACTATTGAAATATTCCAACTCTTGCATTTCAACGAAAGAAATCCAAAATGAACTTTGAAAATCAAGAGAATGTAACTTTGATAAGGTAAATCACAACAAAACACTACTGAAATATTCCAACTCAAGCATTTCAATGAATGAAATCCAAAATGAACTTTGAAAAATTAAGAGAATGTAACTATGACTAGGTAAACCACGAAAAAACACTATTGAAATGTTCCAACTCTTGCATTTCATCAAAAGAAATCCAAAATGAACTTTGAAAAATTAAGAGAATGTAAGTGTGACAATGTAAACCACAACAAAACACTACTGAAATATTCCAACGCTTACATTTCAACGAAAAAAACAAAATGAACTTTGAAAAATCTAGAGAATGTAACTGTGACAAGGTAAACCACGACAAAACACTACTGAAATATTCCAACTCTTGCATTTCAATGAAAGAAATTCAAAATGGACTTTGAAAAATCAAGAGAATGTAACTGTGACTAGGTAAACCACGACAAAACACTATTGAAATATTCCAATCTTTGCATTTCATCGAAAGAAATCCAAAATGAACTTTGAAAAATTAAGAGAATGTAACTGTGACAAGGTAAACTACAACAAAACACTACTGAAATATTCCAACTCTTGCATTTCAACGAAAGAAAACCAAAATGAACTTTGAAAAATTAAGAGAATGTAACTGTGACAAGGTAAACCACGACAAGACACTACTGAAATATTCCAAATCTTGCATTTCAACGAAAGAAATTCAAAATGAACTTTGAAAAATCAAGAGAATGTAACTATGATTAGGTAAACCACAACAAAACACTATTGAAATATTCCAACTCATGCATTTCAACGAAAGAAATCCAAAATGAACTTTGAAAAATTAAGAGAATGTAACTATGATTAGGTAAACCACAACAAAACACTACTGAAATATTCCAACTCTTGCATTTCATCGAAAGAAATCCTAAATGAACTTTGAAAAATTAAGAGAATGTAAGTGTGACAAGGTAAACCACAACAAAACACTACTGAAATATTCCAACTCTTACATTTCAACGAAAGAAAACCAAAATGAACTTTGAAAAATCAAGAAAATGTAACTGTGATAAGGTAAACCACGACAAAACACTACTGAAACATTCCAACTCTTGCATTTCAATGAAAGAAATTCAAAATGGACTTTGAAAAATTAAGAGAATGCAACTTTGATAACGTAAACCACGACAAAACTATTGAAATATTCCAAGTTTTGCATTTCATCGAAAGAAAACCAAAATGAACTTTGAAAAATCAAGAAAATGTAACTGTGACGAGGTAAACCACAACAAAACACTACTGAAATATTCCAAATAATGCATTTCAACGAATGAAAACCAAAATGAACTTTGAAAAATTAAGAGAATGTAACTGTGACAAGGTAAACCATGACAAAACATTACTGAAATATTCCAACTCTTGCATTTCAACGAAAGAAAACCAAAATGACCTTTGAAAAATCAAGAGAATGTAACTGTGACAATGTAAAACATAACAAAACACTACTGAAATATTCCAACTCTTGCATTTCAATGAAAGAAATTCAAATGAACTTTGACAAATCAATAGAATGTAACTGTGACAAGGTAAACCACGACAAAACACTATTGAAATATTCCAACTCTTGCATTTCAGTGAAAGAAATTCAAAATAAACTTTGACAAATCAATAACATGTAACTGTGATAAGGTAAACCACGACAAAACACTACTGAATTATTCCAACTCTTGCATTTCAATGAAAGAAATTCAAATGAACTTTGAAAAATCAATAGAATGTAACTGTGACACTGTAAAGCATAACAAAACACTACTGAAATATTCCTAAGAAAAAATTTAGAATTTGTAAAATTGGTTTAAGAAGGATATTAAGAAAGGAACTTGTTCTGAAATGCCTTTTGAAAGGTATTTCATGGTGTTGAGGCATTCAAAAAGCTGTAAAGTAAAGTTGTGGGTGAAATGGATGGGTACTTCAAGTTGGAAAATGGGTTTAGAAGGGACATTAAGAAAGGAAATTGCTCTAAAATGCCTTTTGAAAGTAATTTCTCGGTGTTGAGGTAACCAAAAAGCTGTAAAGTAGAGTTGTGTGTGAAATGGATGGGTACTTCAAGTTGTAAAATGGGTTTAGAAGGGACATTAAGAAAGGAACTTGCTCTGAAATGTGTTTTGAAAGGTATTTCTTGGTGTTGAGGTATATTCCTAAGAAAAAATTTAGAATTTGTAAAATTGGTTTAAGAAGGATATTAAGAAAGGAACTTGTTCTGAAAAGCCTTTGAGAAGCATTGCTTGGTGTTGAGGTATCCAAAGAGCTGTAAAGTAAAGTTGTGGGTGAAATGGATGGGTACTTCAAGTTGTAAAATGGGTTTAGAAGGGACATTAAGAAAGGAACTTGCTCTGAAATGCCTTTTGAAAGGTATTTCTTGGTGTTGAGGTATACAAAAAGCTGTAAAGTAAAGTTGTGGGTGAAGTGGATGGGTACTTCAAGTTGGAAAATGGGTTTAGAAGGGACATTAAGAAAGAAACTTGCTCTGAAATGTCTAATTTAAAGTTGAGGGTGAAAAGGATGGATGCTTCAACTTGTAAAATTGGTTTAGGATGGACATTTTGTAAGGAACCTGTTCTGAAAAGCCTTTGAAAGGTATTGCTTGGTGTTGAGGTATCCAAAGAGCTTTAAGGTAAAGTTGTGGGTGAAAAGGATGGTGCTTCAAGTTTGAAAATGGGTTTAGAAGGGACATTAAGAAAGGAAATTGCTCTGAAATGCCTTTTGAAAGGTATTTCTTGGTGGTGAGGTATCCAAAAAGGTGAAAAGTGTAGTTGTGGTTGAAAAGGATGGGTGCTTTAACTTGTAAAATGGGTTTAAGAGGGACATTAAGAAAAGAACTTGCTCTGAAATGTCTTTTGAAAAGTATTTCTTGGTGTTGAGGCATCCAAAAAGCTGTATAGTAAAGTTCTGGGTGAAAAGGATGGGTGCTTTAACTTGTAAAATGGGTTTAAGAGGGACATTAAGAAAAGAACTTGCTCTGAAATGTCTTTTGAAAAGTATTTCTTGGTGTTGAGGTATCCAAAAAGCTGTAAAGAAAAGGATGGATGCTTCAACTTGTAAAATTGGTTTAGGATGGACATTTTGTAAGGAACCTGTTCTGAAAAGCCTTTGAAAGGTATTGCTTGGTGTTGAGGTATCCAAAGAGCTTTAAAGTAAAGTTGTGGGTGAAAAGGATGGGTACTTCAAGTTGGAAAATGGGTCTAGGAGGGACATTAAGAAAGGAACTTGCTCTGAAATGCCTTTTGGAAAGTATTTCTTGGTGTTGAGGTATCCAAGAAGCTGTAAAGTAAAGTTGTGGCTGAAAAGGGTGGGTACTTCAAGTTGGAAAATGGGTTTAGGAGGGACATTAAGAAAGGAACTTGCTCTGAAATGTCTTTTGAAAAATATTTCTTGATGTTGAGGTATCCAGAAAGCTGTAAAGTAAAGTTGTGGGTGAAAAGGATTGGTACTTCAACTTGCAAAATGGGTTTAGGAGGGACATTAAGAAAAGAACTTGCTCTGAAATGCCTTTTGAAAAGTATTTCTTGGTGTTGAGGTATCCAAAAAGCTTTAAAGTAAAGTTGTGGGTGAAAAGGATGGGTACTTCAAGTTGGAAAATGGGTTTAGAAGGGACATTAAGAAAGGAACTTGCTCTGAAATGGCTTTTGAAAGGTATTTCTTGGTGTTGAGGTATCCAAAAAGCTGTAAAGTATAGTTGTGGGTGAAAAGGATGGGTACTTCAACTTTTAAAATGGGTTTAGAAGGGACATTAACAAAGGAACTTGCTCTGAAATGTCTTTTGAAAAGTATTTCTTGGTGTTGAGGTATCCAAAACGCTGTAATTTAAAGTTGTGGGTGAAAAGGATGGATGCTTCAAGTGGGAAAATGGGTTTAGAAGGGACATTAAGAAAGGAACTTGCTCTGAAATGCCTTTTGAAAGGTATTTCTTGGTGTTGAGGTATCCAAAAAGCTGTAAAATATAGTTGTGGGTGAAAAAGATGGGAACTTCAACTTGGAAAATGGGTTTAGGAGGGACATTATGAAAGGAACTTGCTCTGAAATGCCTTTTGAAAGGTATTTCTTGGTGTTGAGGTATCTAAAAAGCTGTAAAGTAAAGTTGTGGGTGAAAAGGACAGGTACTTCAAGTTGGAAAATGGTTAAGGAATGACATTAAGAAAGGAACTTGTTCTGAAAAGATATAATATAGCCTAAAAAAATATTAAAAAATGAGGGTTCATGGACCTTTGGGGCTCCGGGGGCCCTTTGGGAGCCCGGGGGAACCTTTGGGGGCCCGGGGGAACCTTTGGGGGCCGGGGGCTTCCTTTTGGGTTGGGGTATGGGGATAGGAGCCCTTTGGGTCGGGGTAGGGGGATCGGGGCCCTTTGGGGTTGGGGTATGGGACCTCCTGACACTGTTCAAATGGAACTTGTGTATTATAACGACCACACTCAAAACATCTTCTAAAACGTCTACTAAAATCATCTTTTAAAATGTCTCTAACTGTTTCGCCGAAATAATTCCCTAAAATGTCTAAAACGGTTTCGCCCAAATAATCCCTAAACGTAATTTCTGCGTGTTCCTTTTGTTTTTGGCATCCCTGCGCTGTCACATTTGAAATTACTGGGAAACCCTTTCCCGCGCATCTCTTCATCTCTAAGATCAAAACATTCGCCGGAGTTTCTTGGAGAATTGCTTCCGGGGTGATGTTTATTAATATCTTTGGAGTTCGACCAGAACTGTTTTCCAGGGCAAAGTTTATTAATATCTGACAGGTGATGTCAAGGTGAATTGTTTCTGGTTGAAGTTTTTTAATGTCTGACAGATGATGTCATGGTTGATTGATTTGTCATGAAAGGGGAATTAATTTGTTGTTTCTAAGGGGAATTATTGAAATTCGCCCCGAGCGTGCACTTGGCCAAAACAACAACAACAAATACTGTTTCCTATTTCTGGATCATAACATTCGCCCCGATCGTGCACTTGGCCAAACAATAACAACAACAAATAAATCGACCTTGGAAAAAGAGGTCATTGACCCACTTTGATTTACCACGTGTTCTCCCTAGGGACTCTATGCCCATATAAGGAGTCCCGTCACGAGTAGCACCTCCCTTTCTACTACTAAACTTGATGAAACTTATATATTTGAAATCAGCATTCAAATATGATTCTTTTGATGTATCTATTGGTATCAAAATCCCGTTTTTTAGAGTTTCGGTTACTATTGAGCCGGGTCGCTCCTTACTTACAGTTATATACCACGAACTGTTTGATTTACAACAATGTATACGCATAGAGAGAAAAAATATGACAGTTGAGATAAGGTCCACAATGAAAAATTTATTTCAGGGGAAGGGAAGGTGTGGGCTGGATGTGGTTACCCAATAAAACAACCAAATGATACAAAATGTTTAATAAAAGTTGTCTGAGACTGGATAAGCCCGCACCCCTCTAAAATAATTTACATTTTAATATAATTCCTGTAATTTTGCAACCGCCATCTCTATATATTTAATCTCATATTCTATCTAGATTTTTTCCATCAGTATCAGCATTAATTAACCCAGTTTCTAATATTTCGTGATAGCGAACTGTTAGTAAGGAATGACTGGGCTCAATAGTACCCGAAACTCTAAAAAACGGAATTTTAATATCAATAGGTACAGGGGCATCGTTTGTGGGGACAAAGGGGCGGCAGTTGTCCCCCCTACAGTAATGTGGAGAGAAAAGTTATCATATATCCAATCTCCCTTACTATCCGAATATGGCCCTCTCTTTGCACCCCCAATTAAAATGCTGTTGAATCGCCCCTGAATAGATACATCAGAAGAATCTACTAGTATGATGATTCGAAATATATAAGATTCATCAAGTTTAGTGTTACCCATCAAAAGCTACGAGTCTGAGAAAATGTGCCTGATTTTCGAAAAAAGGGAGAAACACCTCTTAAACTTCAAGGCATGTTAATGAAAATCACAGCGTCAGATTCAGCGTATCAGCAGACCCTACTGTAGAAGTTTCAAGCTCCTATATACAAAATTGAGGTACATTGCATATTTCGCTAGAAGAAGGATCACGGATGCGTGTTTATTTGCTATTTTTTCCCAGGGAGATGATATCGTACTAATTGCCCTAAGAGATCAGGAGAGGGTTCATTCGAAAAAAAATTAATAGTTTTAGTGCCCTTGTTAAGTGACCAAAAAAGATTGGAGGGGAAATAAAATTTTCAGTTTCCAATCAAATGATCCCCTCTGAAGTTTATAGGGCCATTCCTTACATAAGAACCTTATATTCCCCTTGGGCATAACTTCCAACAATTGTCCTTGTCTCTGAGGGTTTTTGTCACCCCCAGAGTTTTTGTTATTTGGTCTTTGAACTACTTTGAACAAAATGGCTATCTTAAAGCGTTTAGGGAAGAAAGTGCCTCGGGGGGGGGGGGAGAGCTCGTTGCCCTTCGTTCACTTATAAATTTTAAAAAGGGCACTCGAAATTCCGATTTCCTGTCAAACAAGCCCCCCTCCAAGGTTTACATGACCACCCTTCCATATAAAGTTCCTCTGGGGGAAAAAATAATAATAATTATGAGACATTAAACCCTTATGGTCTTTACTCTGATTTATTATCTAAGTTAATATAATTCTTTATCTAGATTTTGTCAATCAGCATCAGCATTAGTTTACCCATTTCAAACCTTTCGTGATAACGAACTATAATGAGTTACAGGGCTCAATAGTAACCGAAACACTAAATAACGGAATTTTGATATCAATACATAAATCAAAAGAATCCACTTAATGTGATGATTCGAAATACATAAGTTTCATCAAGTGTAGTGCTACCCATCAAAAACTACGATTGTTGAAAAAAGGGGAAAGCATCCCTTAAAAGCCAAGGCATGCTAATGAAACGCACACCATCAGATTCAAGGCATCAGGGAACCTTCTGTAGAAGTTTCAAGCTCTTGTATGAAAAAACGTGGTATTTTGCATTTATGCCACAAGAAACATCACGGATGCATGTTTATTTGTTGTTTTTGTTTGTTTGTTTTTCCCTGGGGTGATTGTAGCGAACTAATGGCCCTAAAGGATCAAGAGAGGGTGCATTCTACAGGAAATTAATAGTTCTAGTGCACTTGTTATCTGACCAAAAACAATGGAGGGAAACTAGAACTTTCAATTTCCAATCAAATGAGTCACCTCTGGGTTTATACAACCATCCCTTGCACAAAAACCTTACATGACCCCGGAGCCTAGCTTACAGCACTTGCCCCCGAGCTCTGAGAGGTTTTGTCACCCTGGAGTTTTTATTAATTGATCTTTGAACTACTTTGAACAGAGTCACTTTTGACTCTTAAAAAGAGCACTAGAACTTCCATTTCCAATCGAATGATCCTCCTTCAAAGTTTATATGATCACCCCTTCCATATGAAGTGCCTCTGGAAAAAAAATAATGAAACATTAGAGCCTTATTGCCTTTACCATAGGCAACGCTATAGTGCATAGCGTTACCTCTGATTTAATCTCATTGTTTATCTAGATTTTTCAATCAGCATCAGCGTTGGTTAATCCACTTATTATGATGATTCGAAATATATAAGATTCATCGAATTTAGTGTAACCCACCAAAGGCTATGAGTCTGAGAAAGTAAGCCTTATCAAACAGTTCCTGGTAACGAACTGTAAGCAAGGAGCGACCCGGCTCAAAAGTAACCGAAAATCTAAAAAACGTAATGTTGATACAAATAGATACGTCAAAAGAACCAAATTTTTTTGCTGATTTCAAGTATACAAGTGTCATCAAGTTTAGTCTTACCAATCAAAAGTTAAGCGCCTGAGAAAATTTGCCTTTTTTCAAAAAAGAAGGAAACACCCCCTAAAATTCATAGAACTATGATGAAAATCACATCATCAGATTCAACGTATCAGAGAACCCTGGTATAGAAGTTTCAAGCTCCTATCTGCAAAAATGTTGAATTTTGTATTTTTCTCCCGAAGAAAGATCACGGATTCGTGTTAATTTGTTGTTTTTTTTTTGTTGTTTTTTTTTTTTCCAGGGGTGATCGTATCGACCCAGTAGTTTTAAAAAATCGCAGGAGGGCTCATTCGAACGGAACTTTGCCCAGTGTTTCTGAACTATGCCCAGTGTTTCCATATAGTATTGGTTACTAGGAAGCATACAGAAATTTTCAGGGGGGATTTTTCTGGTAGTTGGGGGGGGGGGCTGGGGGGCTACGTGGGAGAATCTTTCCATGGAGGAAGTTTTCCTGGGAAAGGAACACTGCTATGAAGGGGGCACTGGATTTCCCTGCATTATATAAAAAAATGATCAGAAATTAAATAAAAAACAAATTTTTCAAGTAAAAGTAAGGAGCTACATCTAAACTTAAAACGAGCAGAAATTATATCGTATATGATTGGATTCGCCCCCTAGTCATTACCTCGCTCTTTAGCGCTAAAGTTGTTTTTGCGCTTTCATCAGAGCTATTTATTTTAGTTAACGGCCTTTGTGATTAAGGGGTCATTCTGAAAGAATTGGAACAAAATTTGAACTTTAGCGTAGAGAGAGAGGTATTGACTAGGGGGCGAACCCCCTAATATATGTAATAAAAATCCACGAACATAGAAGTTCATTACGTAAGTTCATTCGTAAGTTACGTCAGATCAAAATTTCGAGAAAGCCATTTAGCCAAAAAAAAGTAAAATTAATATGCAAATTTCGTTTTAATTATTCATGTACAGTGAGCAATAATCAAAGCTGCATTAATTCAAAAACGTTCAGAATTTAATTTAAAAGAACAAGTTTTTTTTAACTGGAAGTAAGGAGTGACATTAAAACAAAACGAACAGAAATTATTGTGTATATGAAAGGGGCGGTTCTCTCCTCAACGCCCTGCTCTTTACGCTATAGTTTGACTCTGTCTCGCAACTTTATTTCTTAAAACAATAAAAACTTTAGCCTAAAGGGCGAGGCGTTGAGGAAGGGACTTTCATTTACGAATATGAAAGTCCCCCTTTCATATACTTAATAATTTCTGTTCGTTTTAAATTTTAATGTCGCTCCTTACTTCCAGTT
Organism: Artemia sinica; assembly: GCA_027921565.1. Taxonomy (NCBI): domain Eukaryota; kingdom Metazoa; phylum Arthropoda; class Branchiopoda; order Anostraca; family Artemiidae; genus Artemia; species Artemia sinica. The sequence continues at coordinate 75,075,072 of CM051258.1, forward strand.
AAAAAAAACTTAATAAAAGTTAAAAAACATAACTTAAAACCCTTGCCCTGAGGGTTGTGGGGGAGTGTCCTCCTCAAAAACATATTTTCTACCTGGAAATCAACTACGCTGAACAGAATGTTTATCTAACAATTTTGATTGGATGTTTTTGGGGGAATGATGGGCGTGGGGGGGGGGGGTGGCTAGTTGCCCTCCAATCACTTTCGACTATTAAAAAGGGCACTATTCCTTTGAATTTCCAATCGAATGAGCCTTTTTTGAAGTTTCTACGACAACGCCTTCTATAAAAACCTTATATGCCTCCAGGGCATAACTTAAAACCTTTGCCCTGAGGGTTGTGGGGGAGTGTCCTCCTCAAAAACATATTTTCTATCTGGAAATCAACTACGCTGAACAAAATGGCTATCTAAAAATTTCGATTGGATGTGTTTGGGGGAATGAAGGGTGTGGGGTGGGGGCTAGTTGCCCTCCAATCACTTTCGACTATTTAAAAGGGCACTAGAACTCTCAATTTCCAATCGAATGAGCCCCTTTTGAAGTTTCTACGACGACCCCTTCCATATGAAGTGCCCTGCTGTAAAAGAAAAATAATAAATAGTACATTGTGCCAACATCGTTCTTATATGTCCTTAGGGCATAACTTAAAACCCTTGCCCCGAGGGTTGGGGGGGGTGTCCTCCTCAAAAACATATTTCCTATGCGGAAATCAACTACGCTGAACAAAATGGCTATCTCAAAATTTTGATTGGATGTGTTTGGGGGAATGATGGGCGTGGGGGGGGGGCGCTAGTTGCCCTCCAATCACTTTCGACTATTAAAAAGGGCGCTAGCCACTCCAATTTCTAATCGAATGAGCCCTTTTCGTAGTTTCTACGACATCTCCTTCGATAAAAAATGCCCGCGTATGGAGAAAAAAAACACATTGTGCCCACATCGTTCTTTACTTAGACAGCGCTAGCGCGCTGCCTATGATTAAAAACCTTATAAAAGGCAACACTGTAGCGTTTCCAATAGTAAAGGCCATACGGCTCCAATGTTTTATTATTTATTTATTATTTTTTTCCCAGAGGCACTTCAGATCGAAGGGGTCGTAGTAGAAGCTTCAAAGGGGGCTCATTCGATTGGAAATCGAAAGTTCTAGCGCCCCTTTTAATAGTCGAAAATGATTGGAGGGCAACTAGCCCCCCTCCCCACGCCAATCATTCCCCCAAATACATCCAGTCAAAATTTTGAGATAGCCATTTTGTTCGGCGTAGTTGATTTCCAGATAGAAAATATATTTTTGAGGAGGACACTCCCCTACAACCCTCAGGGCAAGGGTTTTAAGTTATGCTCTGGGGGCGTATAAAGTTTTTATAGAAGGCGCTGTCGTAGAAACTTCAAAAAAGGCTCATTCGAATGGAAACTCAAAGGGCTAGTGTCCTTTTTAATGGTCAAAAGTGACTGGAGGGCAACTAGCCCTCCCCCCCACGCCCATCATTCCCCCAAACACATCCAATAAAAATTTTGCGAAAGCCATTTTTTCAGCGTAGTTGATTTCCAGATAGAAAATATGTTTTTGAGTAGGACACTCCCCCATAACCCTCAAGGTAAGGGTTTTAAGTTATGCCCTGGGGGCATATAAGGTTGTTATCGAAAGCGTTGTCGTAGTAACTTCAAAAGGGCTCATTCGATTGGAAATTGAAAGGGCTAGTGCCCTGTTTAATATTCGAAAGTTATTTGAGGGCAACTAGCCCCCCCCCCCCGCGCCCACCTTTTCCCCAAGCACATCCAATCAAAATTTTGAGATAGCCATTCTATTAAACGTAGTTTTAAGTTCTGGAAATTAGGTCTTTGAGGATGACAACTCCCCCAAAGCCCTCAGGGAAAGGGTTGTAAGTTATGCCCTGGGGGCATATAAGGTTTTGTATAAGCAAAGCTGTCGTAGAAACTTCAGAAAGGGCTCATTCGATTGGAAATTTAAATGGCTAGCTCCCTTTTTAATAGTCAAAAGTGATTCTAAGGCAACTGACACCCCTTCCACGCTCACCATTTACCCAGACACATCCAATCAAAATTTTGGTATAGCCATTTTGTTCATTGTAGTTGAAAGTTTTGGAAATCATTTGTTTGGGCAGGACACTCCCCCCACAGTCTTCAGGGGTAAGGGTTATAAAATATGCCCTGGGGACATAAATGGCTCTTATGGAAGGAAAGCTCGTATAAACTTCAGAGAGGGTTCATTTGATTGGAAATTGAAAGTTCCAGTTCACTTTTTAAGCGTCAAAAGATATTGGAGGATAACCAGCCCCCCCCCCCACACACCCTTTTTTTCCCAAATGCATCCAATAAAAATTTTAAGATAGCTCTTTTGTCAAAAATAGTTCAAAGATCATATAACAAAGATTCTGGTGTTGACACAACCCACCAGGGCCCGGGGACAGGAGTTGTAAGTTTTGCCCTGGGGGCATATATGGGTCTTATGGAAGGGATACTCGTATTAACTTCAAAGAGGGATCATTTGATTGGAAACTGAAAGTTCTAGTCCACTTTTTAAGAGTCAAAAGAGATTGGAGGGCATCTCCCCCCCCCCCCCCCCCTCCACGTCCCTTTTTCCACAAACTCATCCGATAAGAAATTCAACAGGTCAGGGGTCAACACAGCCCCCCAAGGCCCAAGGGCAGTTGTTGCAAGTTATACCCTTGGGGAATATATGCTTCTTATTGAAGGGATGCTCGTAAAAAATTCAGAGATGGCTCATTTGATTGGAAATTGAAAGTTCTAGTTAAGTTTTTTCGAGTCAAATTGATTGGAGGGCAACTAGCTTCCCCACGCCCATTTTTGCCCAAATGCATCCAATAAACATTCTGAGACAGGTATTAAGTTAAAAATGTCTCAAAAGTTAGATAACAAAAACTCAGGTGTCATCACAACCCCCCAGAGCCCGGGGGCAGGCGTTGTATGTTATAGCCTGGGGCATATATTGTTCGTATGAAAGAGATGCTCGTATAAACATCAGAGAGGGCTCATTTGATTTGATATTGAAGATTCGAGCTCACTTTTTGATAGTCAAAAGAGATCCGAGGGCAGCTATCCCTCAACCCATTTGATGAAAATTTTGAGATAGACATCTTGTTAAAAATAGTTCAGAGGTCGGATAAGAAAAAAATTCGGTGTCAATAGAGCCACCCAGGACACAAGGGAAGGCGTTCTAAGTTATGCCCTAAGGGCATGTATGGTTCCTATGAAAGGGATGCTCGTATAAACTTCATAGGGGGTTCATTTGATTGGAAATTGGAAGTTCTAGTTCACTTTTAAGAGTCAAGAGAGTTAAACTAGCCCCCCCCCCTACGCTCTTTTTTCTCAGACCCGTCCCCTACAAATTTTGAGATAGCCAGTGTTTTGGAAATTGTCCAAAAATTAGATAACAAAAACACCCCCCCCCCCAGAGCCCGGGGATAGACCTTGTAAGTGTTGTCCAGGGGACGTTTATGGTTCTTATGAAAGGGATGCACGTATAAACTTCAGAGGGGGCTGATTTTATCGGAAATTGAAAGTTCTAGTTTAATTTTTAAGAGTCAAAAGGTATTTGAGGGCAACTAGCCCCCCCCCCCCCACACACACACACCCTTTTTTCCCCAAGCCCATCTGATAAAATTTTTATAATAGCCATTTCATAAAAAATAGTTCAAAGGTCAGATAAGAAAAACTACTGTGTCAACACAACGTTCCCCCCAGGGCCGGGGAAGACATTGTAAGCATTGCTCTGGGGCACATGACCTCCTTCTCTCACTGTAAAAGTCTAAAACCTACTGCGTCATTGGCACTTTACTGAAAACCAATTTTGTAACAAATATTTTCTTTTGTACTTATCTCTGAAAATAAATATTAAAATTATAGTAACCATTTTGAACTGATGAGCTTTCAGCAATTAATATCATTATGCATCAAATATTCAGTTTAATTTATTAGCTCTTTTTAAAGTTGTTAAGAACGAATATAGTTTCCCTACAAACAAGTGATTGGATACTTCCTCCTTTCCTATCTGTAAATTCAAATTCAAAATTCAAATTAATTTATTTAGCATAAAAAAATACAAACAAATTTACAGCGGCCATCTACAAAAACCCGAAGGTTTGTTTACGATGGCTGCAAATCCATTATTATAAAGCTCTACATCCACATAAAAACTATCTCTTTACGGGGAAAAATCAGCACTTGAACTAAATCAACATAAAGAACATCTCCTACTCTAAAAGGATTACACTCTAGAAATCGCAAGTGAGAAATATCACATATCATCCTTAAAACATCCACTCAAAAAAAAAAAAAAAAAAAAAAAAAAAAAAAAAAAAAAAAAAAAAGAGATACATCTAACTAAATCAACTATGACAAAATCAATAAGTATCAGCTAGGCTATAGAGCCGACTCCGTTCGCTTTGGCTGGGTAATTTCGCGAAAATGCGACCATTATCTGTCCAAACAATTTTCATACCAAACATTAATCAAATTCAAAAATCTAATCATTCAGATTATGACCCAAAAGGTAACGCTTCAATCTACTCTTGAGCTGGCTTACATTATCAACTTGTCTAATAGCATCCGGGAGGGAATTCCACGCCCCCGGTTCCGCAAAACGAGGCAGAAACGCAGCACGTTGAGTATTCCGGAGCTCCGATGCAAGGTCATTCGCATTTCTAGTCTCATAACAGTGATAAGACGAGTTAGCTTTAAAAATTTCCCAAAATACCTCCGGTGAACACTTATTCAAACATTGATAAATAAAAATTGCTAACTGGTAATCCCGTAACTGATAAATATTTAAAATTTTCAAACTTGTAAAGCAATTCAACTTTAAGCAAAACCTAAAGCCTACTGCGTCATTGGCGCTTAACTGAAAACGGATTATATTACAAATACTTTCTTTTCCAGTTCTTACAGCATTGAAGATAAAAATACAATTACAGCGAAATAATTTCTTGAACTGGTGGATCTTTCAAAAATTATTATCATAATACATCAAATATTCAATTTGATGTTGTTAATACTTTCCAAGACTGTTCAAGATGCATATAGTTTTCAGTAAAGCGCCAATGACGCAGCAGGCTTTAGACTTTCACAGTGAGAGAAGGAGGTCATACCCAAACTCTTGTTTGTGGTGATTTTTTATTGTTTCAAGCTTAATTTGCATATTCAATTTCAGTTTAACTCGTTTTAAGATTTATTTATTAATTTACATTAATATCTATTGTATATTTGTTTGCATTGATTGTTTATTTAATTTCTGTTCGTTTTAAGTTTCATTTATACTTCAATAGGAAAATATTTTTTTCGTCTTAAGCTTGATTTTCATATTCAATCTAAGCATTACTCGCTTTAAGATCTATTTATTCATTTATATCATTACTTGTTGTATGTTTTTGCTATGATTGTTTATTTAATTTCTGTTCGTTTTGGGTTTCATTTTTTCTTTAATTGTAATTTCTGGTCGTTTTGAGTTTGAATTTTAAAAGCATTTGTATTTGCTGAGCTTAAGTTTAAAACGGCCTTTACTTTTCTTTAAAAAACTGATTTTTTCGGAAGTTTTTTTTTAATTAATTTTTGTTCGTTTTTGATTGCAAAAAATTTCAAGTTTTTGAAAATTCCTTATTTCAAAATCAAAATTAAAAAAAAATCAGATATTCATCAAAGTATCAAAATTGATATCAAAGTAACAATATCAAAGTGAAAAAATGGGTTTGTGTCAACCTCGGAGTTTTTATTATCTGATGTTTGAACTTTTTTTTAACAAAATTGCTATCTCAAAATTTTTATTGGATGGGTTTGGGGAAAAAGGGCGTGGATTGACTAGATTAAAATTCAGTCTCTTTTGACTCTTTAAAAGTAAACTAGAACTTTCTATTTTCAATCAAATGAGCCCTCTCTAAAGTTTATACGAGTATCCCTTCTATAAAAACCGTATAAATCCCCAGAGTATAACTTGCAACACCTGTCCCTCGGCCCTGGGAGGTTGTGTCGACCCTGGAGTTTCAATATCTGATGGTTGAACTATTTTTAACAAAATTGTCACCTGTAATTTTTATCGAATGGGTTTATCCATCCGATACGCCCAAAGGGGTGGAGGGTGGTAGGGACTAGTTGCCCTCCGATCTTTTTCATTCTGAGAAAATGAACTACAACTTTTAATTTCCATTCAAATGAACCCTCTCTGAAGTTTATACGAGTATACCTTCCATGAGAACCATATATGCCCCCAGAGCAATACTTACAACGCCTGCCCCGGCCCTGGGGGGGGGGGGAGGGTTGTGTCAACACAGGAGTTTTTCTTATCTGATCTTTGAACTATTTTTAACGAAATTAGCATGCGTAAAGGAGTTTTGTTATATGATCTTTGAACTATTTTTAACAATATGGCTACCTCAAATTTTTTATCAGATGTATTTGGGGGAAAAAGGCTTGGGGGGCCAGTTGCCCTCCGATCAGTTTTGACTCTTAAAAAGGGCTGTATTTTAATATCCAATCAAATGAGCCCTCTCTGAAGCTTATACGAGCATCCCTTTCATACAAACAATATATGCCCCAGGGCATAAGTTACAACGCCTGCCCCCAGGCCCTGGGAGGTTGTGACGACACCTGAGTTTTTGTTATCTGACTTTTGAGAAATTTATAACTTAATGCCTATCTCAAAATTTTTATTGGATGCATTTGGGGAAAAGGGGCGTGGGGGGCTAGTTGCCCTCCAATATCTTTTGACTCGAAAAAACTTAACTAGAACTTTAAATTTCAAATCAAATGAGCCATCTCTGAGTTTTTTTACGACTATCCCTTCAATAAGAACCATATATTCCCCAAGGGCATAACTTACAACACCTGCCCTCGGGCCCTGGGGGGCTGTGTTAACCCCTGAGTTTTCGTTATACGGTCTTTGAACTATTTTAAAATAAAGATATCTCAAAGTTTTTATCGGATGGGTTTGAGGAAAAAGGGCGTGGATGGGGGGGGGGGGTCTAGGTGCCCTCCAATCTCTTTTGACTCTTAAAAAGTGAACTACAACTTTCAATTTCCAATCAAATGATATCCTTTAAAGTTAATTCGATCATCCCTTCCATAAGACCTATATATGCCCCCAGGGCATAACTTATAACGCCTGCCACTGGGCCCTGGTGGGTTGTGTCAACACCGGAATTTTCTGTTATATAATCATTGAATTATTTTTAACAAAATAGTTATCTTAAAATTTTTATTGGATGCATTTGGGAAAATAGGGTTTAGGGGGGGGGGAGCTGGTTACCCTTCAATGTCTTTTGACGCTTAAAAATGGAACTGGAACTTTCAATTTCCAATCAAATGAGCCCTCTCTGAAGTTTATACGACAATGTTGTCAACACAAAACCTTATATGCCCCCAGGGCATAACTTACAACCCTTGCCCTGAGGGCCGTGGGGGATTTTTCATCCTTAAAGACCTAATTTCCAGAACTTAAAACTACGTTTAATAAAATGGCTGTTTCAAAATTTTGATTGGATGTGTTTGGGGAAAAGGTGGGCGTGAGAGGGGAGTTATTTGCCCTCAAATACCTTTCGACTATTAAAAAGAGACTAGCCCTTTGAATTTCCAATCAAATGAGCCTATTTTGAGGTTTCTACGACACCGCCTTCTATAAAAACCTTATATGCCCCCAGGGCATAACTTAAAACCCTTGCCCTAAGGGTTGTGGGGGAGTGTCCTCCTCAAAAATATGTTTTCTATTTGGAAATCAAGTACGCTGAACAAAATGGCTATCTCAAAATTTTGATTGGATGTGTTTGGGGGAATAATGGGCGGAGGGGGGGGGGGTTAGTTGCCCTTCAATGACTTTCGACTATTAAAAAGGGCACTAGACCTTTGAATTTCTAATCGAATGAGCCTTTTTTGAACTTTCTACAACAACACCTTCTATAAAAACCATATATGCCCACAGGGCATAACTTAAAACCCTTGCCCTGAGGGCTGTGGGGGATTGTCCTCCTCAAAAACATATTTTCTATCTGGAAATCAACTACACTGAACAAAATGGCATTCCCAAAATTTTGATTGGATGTATTTGGGGGAATGATGGGCGTGGGGGGGAGCTAGTTGCCCTCCAATCACTTTCGACTATTAAAAATGACACTATTCCTTTGAATTTCCAATCGAATGAGCCTTTTTGAAGTTTCTACGACAACGCCTTCTATAAAAACCTTATATGCCTCCAGGGTATAATTTAAAACCCTTGCCCTGAGGGTTGTGGGGGAGTGTCCTCCTCAAAAACATATTTTCTATCTGGAAATCAACTACGCTGAACAAAATGGCTATCTCAAAATTTTGATTGGATGTGTTTGGGGAAATGATGGGCGTGGGGGGGCTAGTTGCCCTCCAATCACTTTTGACTATTAAAAAGGGCACTAGCCCTTTGAATTTCCAATCGAATCAGCCTGTTTTGAAGTTTCTACGACAGCGCCTTCTATCAAAACGGAATGATGGGCGTTGGGGGGGGGGTTAGTTGCCCTCCAATCATTTTCAACTATTAAAAAGGGCACTAGAACTCTCGATTTCCAATCGAATGGGCCCACTTTGAAGTTTCTACGACGACCCCTTCCGTATGAAGTGCCTCTGGGAAAAAAATAAATAAATAATAATAAAACATTGGAGCCGTATGGCCTTTACTATAGGCAACGCTACAGCGTTGCCTCTGATACTCTGGGGATATATATGGCTCTTATACCCGTATAAACTTCAGAGAGGGCTTATTTGATTGAAAATAGAAAGTTCTAGTTCACTTTCAAAGAGTCAAAAGAGACCGAAGCCTAATCTAGTCCCTCCACGCCCTTTTTCCCCAAACCCATCCGATAAAAATTTTGAGATAGCAATTTTGTTAAAAATAGTTCAAACGTCATATAATAAAAACTAAGGGGTTGACACAAACCCATTTTTTCACTTTGATATTGTTACTTTGATATCAGTTTTGAGGGTTTGATGAATATTTGATTTTTTTTAAAGTTTGATTTTGAAATAAGGAATTTTTAAAAGCTTGAAATTTTTTGCAATCAAAAACGAACGAAAATTAATTAAAAAAAACTCCGAAAAATAAGTTTTTCAAAGAAAAGTAAAGGCCATTTTAAACTTAAGCTCAGCAGATACAAATACCTTTTAAAATTCAAACTCAAAACAACCAGAAAATGCTATTAAAGAATAAATGAAACACAAAACGAACAGAAATTAAACAAGCAATCATAGCAAAAGCATACAACAAGTAATAATATAAATGAATAAATAGATCTTAAAGCGAGTAATGCTTAGATTGAATATGAATATCAAGCTTATAATGAAAAAAAATATTTTCCTATTGAAGCATAAATGAAACTTAAAACGAACAGAAATTAAATAAACAATCAATGCAAACAAACATACAATAGATATTAATGTAAATTAATAAATAAATCTTAAAACGAGTGAAACTTAAATTGAATATGCAAATCAAGCTTGAAACGAACAAAAATCACCACAAACAAGAGTTTGTGTATGACCTCCTTCTCTCACTGTAAAAGTCTAAAACCTACTGCGTCATTGGCGCTTTACTGAAAACCAATTTTATGACAAATGTTTTCTTTTATACTTAATATTGAAAATAAAAATTAAAAATATAGTAAAGTTTTGAACTGATGAGCTTTCAGCAATTAATATCATTATACATAAAATATTCAGTTTAATTTATTAGCTTTTTTTAAGTTGTTAAAGACGAATATTATTTCCCTACAGACAGGTGTTTGGATACTGCCTCCTTTTCTAACTGTAAATAAAAACCAAAAGCCTACTGCGTCATTGGTGCTTAACTGAAAACATATTTGAAAATAAAATGCATATCTGAAAACAAATATTTTCTTTTCCAGTGCTTACAGTGTTGAAAATAAAAATACAAGTACAGTGAAATAAATTCTTGAACTAATGGATCTTTCAACAATTAATATCATTATTCATCAAATATTCAATTTGATGTTGTTTATACTTTCCAATACTGTTCAAGACGCATTTGGTTTTCAGTAAAGCGCCAATGACGCAGTAGGTTTTAGACTGTTACAGTGAGAGAAGGAGGTCATACCCAAACTCTTGTTTGTGGTGATTTTTGTTCGTTTCAAGCTTGATTTGCATATTCAATTTAAGTTTCACTCGTTTTAAGATTTATTTATTAATTTACATTAATATCTATTTTATGTTTGTTTGCATTGATTGTTTATTTAATTTCTCTTCGTTTGAAGTTTCATTTATACTTCAATAGGAAATTATTTTTTTTCATTTTAAGCTTGATATTCATATTCAATCTAAGCATTACTCGCTTTAAGATCTATTTATTCATTTATATTATTACTTGTTGTATGTTTTTGCTATGATTACTTCTTGAATTTCTGTTCGTCTTGGGTTTCATTTATTCTTTAATAGTAATTTCTGGTCGTTTTGAGTTTGAATTTTAAAAGGTATTTGTATCTGCTGAGCTTAAGTTTAAAAAGGCCTTTACTTTTCTTTGAAAAACTTATTTTCCGGAAAGTTTTTTTTAATTGTTTGTTTACAATGGACAACCTGCATAACTTATACCCCTTTCCCCAGGGACTCGGGAGGAGGGAGGGTTGTCAACACCTGAGTTATAGTTATTTAACCTTTTGACTCTTTTGAATAGAATCACTATCTCAGAATTTTAATCGAATGCATTTGGGGGAAAAGGGCGTGAGAGGGGAAACTGTTGCCCCCAATAACTTTTGACTCTTAAAAGGGCATTGAAATATTCAATTTCCAATCGAATAAAATCCCATTTTAAGTTAATATGACCACCCCTGCCATAGGAAATGCCGCTAGAAAAATAAATATATAATTATTGCACATTGAATCCTTTTTACTCTTTGCCAAAGACACCGCTAAAATGTTGCCTCTGGTAAAATACCCCTCAACATTCTCCAAAGTTTCACCTTATCCTTTTCGGGCACACCAAGAATCAATCATTTCCCCTTTTCTTAATGTTAAATCTCGTATCTACAAAAATTGGCATAACGCATAATTTATACTCCTTGCCTCGGACCTGTGGGGAGGGGGGGGGGGCTTGGCATCCCTGGAGACATAGCTACTGGATCTTTTGACTAGTTCGAAGAAAATAGCAATTTCAAATAGGAAAATAGGGCGAGGATGGTGGCTAGTTGCCCTCTGATCACTTTTGAAACTTTAAAAGGACACTAGGACTTCCAACTTCAAGTCAAATGACCCTCCTCTGAAGATTATACGACCATTTCTTCCATATGAAGTGCCTTTGGAAAAAGCATAATGCATTGAAGCCTTATAGCCCTTTACTACAAGAATTTACTATTGCTAGAGCGTTGCCAACTGATTTTAAAAAACAAAAAATTCTGTGAAATAAAATATCAGACGTTAAATGATCACCAAGAGAATGATGACATATCACCGTTATTGATTTTACTACAAATATTGCATAAGCAATCTTACGAAATAGAGTAAAAGAAAAAAAAATCCAGGAATATGAAAGTTCAATGTCAATATTTCACTTTTTTTTAAGTAAACACAAATAAAGAAAATAACAAGCAATAGAGTTGCATTTTTGTTTTGGAAGTCATATAAAACCTTACAGACATAAAGATTAAGCTATTAACTTTAATCTTAAGCAAAATAAATATACTTTTGTCAAAAGAATTCCTTAAAAAAAGGAATTCGGTAACATTAAAGCCATCAAACATTGAATTTTTATGATAATTCTACCCATGTAAAATTTTGTAGATTTAAGTTTACCCACCAAAAGTTAGGAGCCTAAGAAAATTTTTCTCATCTTCAAATTTTTACCTTTCCTTAGACCTTAGATTCTTTTGTGCCTCCAGAGGCACCTAGGACATCAAGAAGGAGCCACGAATCTTCCCGAAATTTTTCTGCTGCCGGTATATCATCCTCTTACTGAGGCGGGATTGAGGTGTTTACGTTCAACAGATCTGTCCAGTACATTCGGTGCATGTTATTTATGGGTCTGCCTCTGCGCCGTGTACCCGATGGTTGCCCGTAGAGCACTGCATTCGATGACTCCAATGACTTGACCAGTTCTTGTAAGGATTTGTTTTCTGGAAGATCCTGTATTTTCAATTATTCTTCCAAGGTATTTGAAATGGAAGACTTGTTCTAACTATTGGTATCCGCAAGCGAGTCTCAGGGGTGAGTGTGTGGTGACCATGCATTTTGTTTTTCAATATTTATTTTTGAACCTGCGTGGCAGCCTCTCTCTCTCTCACTTGTTCTAAGAGTTTTTAAAGTAGTTTCTTGAACGATTCTAGTTCGTTAAATTCGTCAGCGAAGCCTATTTTGTTAAAACATACTTCAGGATTATCTGAATGCCGTTTCTGCTGGTGCTTTGCATGATAAAATCAATTAAGATTACGAAGAGTAACGGCGACAAGACGAAGCTTTGTTTGACCCCTGACAGGGTGCAAAAGAAATGACCACTTGATGTCTTTACACAACGCTCATATTCTTCATAGAAACTAATGACTAACAAAACTATATTTTTGGGAATTCTTTTGTGCAGTAGGATCTTCCGCAGACTATGGCAGTCAATTTAGTCAAATTCTTTCTCAAAACCGATGAATATCATATAGATATTTGATTGCCACTGTCTGATTTCTTCCGTCAGTAACTGTAAAGTAAATGTCAGATCTACACAAGAACGGTTCTGTCTGAATCCATGTTGCTCGTCACAGAGGTGCCTGTCGAACTGTAAGCTGATTATCTGCAGTAAAATGTTTGACAGCAATTTGCTGGGTATAGAAAGCGGGCATATTCCTCGCCAGTCGTATTGGAGGGTGGTGTACCCTTTTTTGAAGATCCTCACAAGGGTGCTGTATTTCCAGTCAGAAGGTACCTTGGATGACACCTAGATTGCTTCAAAAAAAAGCTGTCCAGAAAGTTAAGTATGTGATAAACGTCATTTTTATCATTTCTGCGGATATCTGGCCTTTGCCAGATAACTTGCCATTTTTCAGATCTTTTGATGCAGCAATTTCGGTGGATCACGGTGGATCTGTGTTAACATTTAAGGAGAACAAACCTGTTGCTGGTATCTCTGGGAGGATGTCAGCTCTAGGTCTGTTCAGCAGCTTTTCAAAGTGGCTAGCCTAGAATTCGTTCCCTGCAGACTGCCAGCTTATCAGGATGAGGATGCCAAGGATCCCCCTTAGGCATCCTACCTTATCAGGATGCCCAAGGGGGATTTCTGGTCCATGCTGAATAGATGAATTATTGCCAATTATCTCATTGGTGATTTTATATACAGCTCTTGAGTCAACTCTATTCGATTCTTCTTCCGCAAGCACTGCTTTCCACTCAATCAAATTTCGCTGGTCATTTCTGGTACCGTTTTTCACTTCTTTATCTGTGGCTCTATATATTTCAGTTCTGAAGATCTGGTGGTGAGGGACAATTCTTTGGATAAGTGGTGCCTTTACTTTTTTCCTTTTCTCTATGTGGTCCCATGTTTTGTCAGACAACCATTGGTCTTTTGGACTCTTGCTGCAGTGAATAGTGACTTTTGTGGCACTATAAAAGCATATTTCTATGCTTTTCTAGGTTTGTTCGCTGCGTCAAAAATCGGGTTTGAGCAAGCTTTTTCGGCGTTTTATTTCGTTTTAATTTGAGGGAGATTTTGCTGCAATTAGGCTGTGGTCAGAGCCAATGTCAGCTCCTCTGTGGCCCTTTATATGCAGTAGGCTGGATCTCCACTTCTTGCTCCTGAGACAGTGGTCAATATGACTTCGGGTAAGGCCATCGGGGGATGTCCATGAGTATATCTGTGTACATTCTGATGGGAAAATATGGTCCCTCCTATTAAATGGTCGTTGAAGGGTGTGTAGCCAATCAGAAGTTCCCCTTGTCGTTTCGCTGGCCCAGGCAACGCTCACCGAGGTGTTGCACAGACAGCGATCAGTCGTTCCTACTTTTGCGTTTAATTCCCCCATATAAATGATCTGTCGTGCCGTGGTATGTCTTTGGCTACAGAGCTGAGTACTAATGTCAGATTTACATACGCAACTGTAAAGCGAGCTTTTAGGATTCTAGGTGATATTGGAGTCCACTACAGTAGAGCTCGATGTGTTTGATTTGTCATCATAAGGGCAACTTCGAATATACACCTCCGCACTAATCTGCTACGGGTAATAGTCACATTTCCGTCTAGTTTATTCGACCCAAAACCTAGCCATTGAACCTCTGACTGAGCCAGAAGGGCAAGGTGGCAATCTTGCAGAGCTCTCAACACTTGCTCAGAGTTGGAAGCTTGAGACATTGTGTGGACATTCCAGAAACCAAACATAAGGTGTTGTTTCGCATTCATAAATCTTGTCCTAGGGCGTGCAGAAGTAACCCAATAAAATTGAAGGCTATTACCTGTTTTTGGTATATATTGAAAAGGGAATATTATTATTTCCTTTGGAGTATTAAAAAAAAACGACAAAATACCGACCTTCCAGATTTCAAAAATAAACTTTTACCCCTCCTCGCACTAAATTTCCGTAAAGTTCACCTTTTCCATGTTAAGCCACAAAGAAGTGTTTTAAGCCCATTTTTTAAAATCTTCGGTGAGTAGTCTCCATGCATTGTTTTACAGAAGGTAAACTGTGATTTGAAGAGTAGAGTTTGAGGGCACATCATCCCTTCTCACATATAGAGTAACCTTCGTTATGGTATTAAAATGGACAGAAACTAAATAAAACCAGAGTTTTTTTTTTCAAATTGAAGTAAAACATGATATTTAAACTTAAAACAAACAGAAATCCTTCCTTATTTGGTCGGCAAAGTCCCCTCACGCTCAATGCAATCATAAATACTTTCAGAATAGCATTATAAAATAAAAGAGCTTGTGGTAATAAACTGTTAGTAAGGAGTGACTCAGGCCAATAGTAACCGACACTCTAAAAGAGGAATTTTTAAAACAATTAGTATTTATAAAGAATTGGCTTTTTATGCTGATTCTGAGGGGTAACAACTGGGCATTTTGAGGGACCCCTGGAGGCATTAGGCACGGAGGCACGCCGGAGGCATATTCCAAAGGGTGCAACATGTAAATATATACAGCTTGTCTGTTATTCGGTATCTGTCAAATATTTCAGCACCTTCAAAGCGATCTTTTAAAACTTGGAAAAAATCATTTACGGGTTTATTTGGCAAGGAAAAAAACCCCCAAGACTGAAAACAACTGATATGTACCTAAAGAAGAAGAACGGAGGACTGCAAGTTGTTGATATTCATGCAAAAACTAGGTAACACTACGATGGCACTGATGGTGCCAGTTTTTCCTATTAGACATGCAGCGTTGCCACCGGCTCAAAAATAAAATTCCGATTTTTCTTCAGAAAAAAATCCCGAAATTTCAAAAAAAATCCCAGAACACGGTTTTTAAGTTATACAACATAGGGCTGCGCGGTGATGACGTAAAAAGCAAGGTGCGAAATTCAAAGTACCGTGAAACGTGGTTTTTAGTTGTAACTAACAACTGATTGTCAATATTCCTAGTATTATTTCGACGTGAAAACGTTCTGGTGGATTAGTAGGATCTACGTCAAATATTTTAGGCCAAAACAATTCGGCAAAGTTCCGAAAAAACGTGTCTACGCATCCACGTTTCATCCTTATTTGAATTTCCCGCCCAAGAATTGACGTTACGCTTCGCAGCCCTATTCAATATGACTTGACCAGTGGTAAAAGTTGCCTTTTATCATGTCTCTACACGTTCCTTTCCCTTTTATCATACCTGATTTTCTGTTTAGTGGCTGTGCCAAGACGCACCCTTGGATCTCGGATTGTTAATTGTACTAAAAAAAAAGGAATCTGCTGCTTTGACACAAAAGAATCTGGAAGACACACAGATCCCTTTTTCCCGAATGTACTTAGAATCCAACTTTCTTGGTATTAAACACAGGCCTTTGGGTATTTGAAGAGAAAACTGTAAAGCAACAGTCAGAAAAACTGTTACTACCGAGTTATTAGTAAAAAGCGCTAAGTGAAGTAACCAAATAAAAAAAATAACTAGTTTCTCAGATATTTATTGGTACGTTTCAGTAATCATCTCGATAATCGCAGCTCAAATGAAAACCCTAAGAAACTGGACAAATAAGCTTCAGTAAATCAGACTAAGCTCGGTTAGCACAAGTATAAACACTAAGTCTTCTACTACTAAGTCTTCTACTGAGTATAACAAGTTTTCCGATGGTATTCATCGCTTCCGCTGCCCTAGATCTTGGAATGCATTTGAGACTCATAAAATTATATCAAGAACTCAAGCAAATGGGGGACAAGGGGCACACGCACTTGAGCTGGAAGGACCAGCCCAGCCGTGGGTGGCCTCCTCGTCCGTAGGAGACATGGTTCAAGATTCTGTTCAGTTCTGTGCCCTCATGCACGTCGGTTATTTTTTTTTTTTTTTTTGATGGGTTGGTTGTATTTTGTTTTTTTTTTTTGTTGATTAAGATTGGTCGTAAAAAGGGCTGAAAAAAAAGAAAAAAAAGAAGGAAAAATGTGCCACCGCAAGAATGGGTTTCTTGTGGACGGAGGACGCCCAGTCTACGGGAGAGCAAATAGTTTTTTTTGTGTTAAAATATTTTAAAGTTGTAAGAGTAAGCCTTTTGGAAGACCACCTTTAAAATTTGAATTCGTATTAGTGAAAATTGAAGGATATGAATTTGAAGAAATTGAAGTAAAAACGCCACCAGAAAAGCGTCTCCTAGAGGGGGAAGGACACCCTGGAACGGGGGGAGCGATACATATTTGGCAAGAAAAAAGTTAAATGGTAGTGGGCCTTCTAGTCCACTAATACATTGACTGGTATATAATAATTTATTTTTTTTTAAGTTTAGGTGATATGATAATGTATAAAGTTGTAAGATTTATATGTTTTTTGTATTAAAATATCACCGAGAGGAAAGGAGGAGGGGAGGGGAAAAAATAACAACTACCTCTGATAAATGTTAAACAAAATTCCTTCTGTTGACACACTGAACATGGTGATGGTGGTGGTTATGGTCTTGAGGTCAGTTTTGGGTTTAGGTGCCATTTTTAACATGATGATTACGATGCTGACGAGACATCAAAAGAGTGAAACCCTTTCCTCTGGATAAATGAATTCAGCTTTGTGAAGACGTCTGAGTCAAAGCAAAAGACAACGTTTGTGCCGATTTCTATAGAAACGGGTTCTGCTGAATGCATGATATACAGGTTGGAGTCACAGTAACCCTGGTCTACAAATGCGGCAGTTAATGTGAGATCAGCATTCAGCCGGAACCCCTGGCACAGAATTCCTATGTCGTCAGGGAACGGCATCGCCATATTCTGCGTGTCAACAGAGTGGCATCTTCGCCCAGATAAGTAGCCAAACTGTTTGACCCGCCCAACTATTACTCTCTTTCCCCTGCCAACCGGTCTGTAAATGCACCATTCACCGATACGCAATTCCGATTTCACACCGACCTCTGCATTGGTTTGCGGCGACTCACGTAGTCCTACTCGTCGGCTCTGGACAATCACCCGTTTTAATCGGTCACTACTCAGCTTCTCAGAGCTTTCCCTCAGAAGCCACAACAGCGTGGATTTTTTTATTGGTGTTATGGAGCCGTCAGAAGTCTTGACAAGACAAAACCTAGAATTCTTTATGTTCGTCACAGGCTCACTAACCCAATTTTTCTCAACTTGGTGTTTCACACAGTGAGCAATCACTGGCATCTCTTCAAATGCAAGCAAATGTTGACGGCATATTCTTACCAAAATTACCCCTTATTAAGTTATTTTCCTTGTGTTTTCTATAATTATACAAACTTTCTTGTGTTCTAACAATTGCACTAACTGCTAATAAACAAAAACATATTTAAGATCTCCATAAAAAGTTGATTCTTAGACTGAATGTTATCAATAGTTAGGCTCTTATACTTTCGTTATTGACAAGGATCGTTATTTACTTACCATTCATTACTATGGAGAATGTTTTTTTTTGTTTTTTTTTTGTTCCAACCAAATCATATAGAAAAAAATTTGTGGAAAACTGGTTAGGAGTTACTCAGTCACAAATTAGAACTTACATTTTCCTTATTGTGGGTCAGAATCCACTGGCAGGCATCCAACAATGGAGCAACAAACATTTTTTCCATGGTTTTTACCTATTCTGCTTTTCCTTTGCTTTCCTTATAATTACTTTATAGTCCCAAATTTCTAGGGGGGAATGCCCCCCCCCCTGCCCTTCCTTGCGGGCATCCATGACGTAGGCCACAATATTAAGTTTATCGTATAAAGTTGAGAAAAATTTCGATTTTTCAGGTTTATTGTGATGATTTTCATCTTCTATTTTCGCCAGTGGTTGGTATCGCTACTTTTGGCAATTTGTTGAAAGATTTCTTATCCGAACTGAACATTATAATAAAAAAAATATCTTAATTCATTACGCTCAAAAAGTTTCTACCTAATGGGAATTCATTCAGTATAACTCCCTCTCTCCTAATTCCAGGATATATCGCTAGACTATGCCCATTTTTTTTTTTTTCAAGAAAGTGTTATTTGGTAATAACAAACAGATGGAGCACCAGATTCACCCTGTATTTAGATACCCTTCCTCTAGGCCTAGCCTATATTTACACAGCATGGTATAGCCTATTATTTAAGCAGGCTGGACCCCCCCACCCCCACACAAAAAAAACTATCACTTGCCCTAACTCTACACCTATGCTTGGCTTACCTAAAATTTGGTTCCTCTTGATCTGGGCCCTCCATATCAGCAAAATTACATCAGAATAATTTCAAACAACGGCGAGAATCAGTGTTGCCAGCTTCTGGTGCGAATTCCCTGTTAAGTCTAAAAAAATCCCTAATTTTTGAACAAGCAACGAGGCCGGGTGTCTCGGAGACACGGAGGCACAGCCGGAGGCACGAAGGAAGGGACACCTGCGACGGTCAGTTATTAGCCCCTCGCATGATTCCAAATATGTAAAATCGTTAACTTTAATGCTACCCACTGAACGTTACTAGCCTGAGGAAATTTGCCTGATATCCGAAAAAGGAGGAACGCACACAAAAAGGCAATTGATCTTTTTAATAAGATTTCACCATTGCTTCAGCATTTTAAAAGATCATCCCGTTGAGGTTTAAAGCTCCTATCTTCAAAAATATGGATTTTTACATTTTTTTTTTTACGCAGAAGAAAGTTCACAGATGTGTGTTTATTTGTTTCTGTGTTGAGAATATGGCATATACCTAAAAAATGCACGAAACGTCAAATACGTAGGCTATACAATGTGTTTTGGGGGAGGGCGAAGGAGGTAGAAATTTGTATCTAATCCCTCTTTATTTTACGGTAATATTTTTGGCTTCAGGTTTTATTATTGGTGCTCCGGGGATGAAAGTGCACGTCTCTATGCGTACTTAGTACGGGGAAACAACTTTTCCAAGCTTGGGGCAAATATTTTTCTATGTAGCATCAAATATTATATTCATCTTAATGTTTTAGAGGTAATTACTTTGCGAAAAAAAAAGGAGAGAGAGATGAGAGAGAGAAGAAGAAGAAAAGGACTGTCATCCTAATCCAGTAATTGAGGCAAATGTGCACCTGAACGAGGTTTTAACCTTACTCATCTATCCAATTACCTAGGACAAAACAGTATAACAGAACCATCAACCAAATCGAAATGTCCAAATCCATGCAAAGTCGTCATCAATAAATGTAAGTCGTTGTAAATGTACAAGCAAAAGCACCTTAAATCTAGCGAAATATTTCCAAGTAGTACCTAGCATATGCATACGGACTCAGAGGTGGAAAAGGCAAGGGGGGGGGGATTATAAGCGAGCGATACCAGGAAAGCTCATGGGTGGGGATGGCAATTACTCCCAGTAGTTTTTTCCAGCGATTTTAAATGGTAATATTTCTCATTTCCTATTTAAGTATAATATTTCAATGTATTTATGTAAACAGTTTATCTAAACATCTGAGAAGCGGATTGTAGAGGTCACAATGGGTTCAGCCGTGTACAAGATCAAAAGTCTTGCGGACTTTACATTCCTACGAACAATAATTTGCCTCTCCGTCCACCCAAAATCCTGTTGTAAAAATATTATTAAGAAGTTAGTCAACAAAACTAATGATCATCGAAAATTTTGGCTAAATATTCAAATTTTGTCCAAAATTTTAATTAAAATCCAATATTTTATTTTTATGAAGTCTAAAATATACTGGACGATACTAACTAATTTATTAATATTATTTATCCAAAAACTAACCTGACAAGTATGTGTCCAATAAGAGAGTCATGCATACTCCTGCCATTTACCCGTGCCCCAGCCATTTAAACATTGGCCTCTCAATTACTTTGGACTATCTGTCTTGACTTTTCTCTGTCCTACAGTTTACCCAGCCCAGTCTTGACGCAACCTATACAACCTATTGTAAAATACTTGATAACTTCAATTGAAAATCAATTCCTTGTGAGGACTAGCGACCCGCTATTGCCATGTAAGCTACAAGGCTATAAAAACAAAAAAGAAGCTAATGATAAAACATCTCTCTCTATTTACAATTATTAATATAAACAATACAAGAGCAAGATGGTCTTATGGGGCCGGTAGCTCACATATATTGGTTAGGCCCCGGCACGATTTTACAAATGATCAGAAAAAAAAAAAAAGAACAAGGAGAAACATATAACTTAAGACGAACAGAAATTATTTTGTATATGGAGGGGGCTGCTCCCTCCTCAGCCCCTCACTGTTACGCTAAAGTTGAACTTTTTTCCCAATTCTAGAACGACTACTGAAGCACACGTTGTGTTTAATTAGACTAATAAGTTTTTAGTTAATAATAATAATTATTAATAATTGTATTAATTAATAATTATTAATAATATTTGTTGTTCAATTATTATGAAATTATTATTATTTAATTAATATTAATAATTATTAAATTATTAATAATAATATTATTAAAAATTATTAATAATTGTGTTTTACTAATAATAATGGCCGTTGAACTTGAACACGAAGCTTCTTTGAAGCCCTAAAAAACTTTATCACAACGAGCGAGGGGTTGAGAATTTTTTTCAAAGGAAAGTAAATAGCTACCTTATCAAAGACGAATTGAAAAAAAAGTAAATTCAAAAAAGGTCATTTTGTTTTTTAAATGTCGTTTTGATTAAACCCTTTTTTCACTATTTTTTCATTATACTTGTTGGAACTTTTAATTGTTCTTTCTCTCTCTCTCTCTCTCTCTCTCTTCTTTTTTTCCTTTAATGTTTTATACTGGCGGCTCCAACAAGTAAATTCTTCAGTGCTCTTCTTCTGATAAAAATTTAAAATTTTCTTAAGATCTGTTGCGAATTTTTCTGTTGGGACACGTTGATTCCACACCGTGCAATCAACTTGATTTCAACTTTACTTTGTCAAACATTTTGTTTACTTTGTTGCTATATTTTGTTTAATCATAACTTTCAGTTCTCTTAATGTAACAATATTTCGAGTCAAAAATTAATTTTTGACTCGATTTTTCATTAATATAATAAATCAATCAGTATAATTTGAAGTTATTATAAACATTTATTATAAATCAAAATGCTTGTAAATAATTCATTATTAAATACTTTTTTATTTTTAAACATCTGATACTTGTGACACAATAATTACCAAATGCTAGCCATAGTCTAGAAAGACCGAAAGCTGAAACCACCAGCCCCCCCCCCTTTGTCTTGAGAATTTTTTTTTTCCTTTCCCATTAGGGGAGACTGGGGTAATGGCGGTCAGCGGGTAACGGCGGTCACTATGATTTCTCGTAAAGTGGATAACGCAGATTCACACCGATGGGTGCTGCCATCTCGAGACAGTTTATGGAAATACTACTAGAGTGCTCGGCATCTTGCCAGCCTTAGTTTGTCTGTTGTGTAAGAAAGACTGTTTTGACGTTTCACCTTATAAGACAGACAATAGTTTAATCCACTATCAGTTCTTTCTATTTACATTTCACGGAACGAGACTTATCTCGCAATAACAAGGTAAGTCATATTGTTGTATCATGTAGCATTTTATTAAGGTTTAAGTACTGATATTCTGATTTTTAGTCGTTAAATAATAACCATGCAGTTGGGGTAATGGTGGTCACCGCGCTAGGGGTAATGGCAGTCATGACCGGCATTACCCCATTAGTACTCATTTTTTTTCTATGTTTCAGATGCCCAAAAAATACATAAGGAAAACAGATAAAGCTGCATGGACTGCAGAGGACTTAAAGAATGCAAAGACAGCCATTTCTAGAGGATTATCGATTCGAAAGGCTGCTGATCAATTCAAAATACCATTCAGCACGTTGCAAGAACGAATGAAGAGTGGGATTGATTCTGATCCAAGCTTAGGCAGGAAGTGTGTCTTCCCTCCTGTTCACGAAGCAGCTCTAGCTGACCATGTAAAAACTTTATCAAAGATTTTTTACGGCATCACTGCACTGAAATTAAGAAAAATTGCATTTGAATATGCAGAAAGAAACCTATTAAGCCATAGATTTGATAAAGAAACAAAAATGGCTGGCTTGGATTGGATGTACGGATTCATGGACAGAAACAAAATTAGTGTGCGCAAACCTGAAACCACAAGCATCGGAAGAGCCATTGGGTTTAACAAAGACGAAGTAAATCGTTTTTTCCAAAATTTAGAACAGGCTATGGATAAATACAAGTTTAAAGATACCAATTATTGGAACGTAGATGAAACAGGGATCACCACTGTGCAGGACCCTGGTCTAATACTGGCAGAACGGGGCCAAAAGCGTGTGGGTTCTATAACAAGTTGGGAAAGGGGAAAAAACATTACAGTTGTGTGTGCAATGAGTTCGGGAGGGCTTTATGCTCCACCATTGTTCATATTTCCTCGAGCTCGTATGTCCCCACTCTTAGAAAAAAATGGGCCACCTGGATCAGTTTACTCATGCTCTAAGACAGGCTGGATCAATGAAGAACTGTTCGTTGTTTGGTTAAAACACTTTGCTCAGTTTACTCATGCTAGTAATGACAACAAAATGCTTCTTATTCTGGACAACCATTCCACTCATTGCTCATCTGAAGCATATGATATTTGTAGGGAGAAAGGGATTGTTATGGTGTCACTACCGCCCCATACATCACATAGACTTCAGCTTCTGGATGTAGTCTTTTAATCACCTTTGAAGGCTTGCTTACAAAAGGGAACGTGATTTGTTCATGAAATCCAGGAATTTAGTAAAAATAACCCCTTACGATGTAGCAGAGATATTCAATAAGGCATATTCACCAGTTGCTACGATTGCAAAGGCAACAAGTGGGTTCAAAAACACAGGGATCCATCCTCTTAATCCAGGAGTTTTCACAGATGAGGATTTTTTGGTAGAGGACATCCTCCAGAAGAATCAAGACTTAACGCCTGTTTGTGTGGACGTTTCCTTGAAAGCTACTGCAAATGAAGACATCGTAGAAGTAGGCCGATACGAGGTCACGACTAAACAAAACTTAGAATCCTCTGTCCTACGTGATGAAGTTCATATTCAGCCTAACACACAAATTAATGTGTCTATACAAGAGATTTCTCCTCTACCTGGATGCAGTAATTGGGCTGATAAGCCAAGAAAAGGAGCGAGAAAAAAGCAACATTCTCAGATCTTGACTTCAACACCGATGAAAATCCTGCTTCAAGAAAAAAAAAGAAAGCGAGAAGAAAAAGAAACCAAGATCAAGGAAAAACTAAAAAGGAAAGAAGAAAAGAACCAAAGAACTAAGCGAGTAAAAAAAGAATTTAATGGAGAAAACAAAAAGCCTGCTGTTCCTGAAAGAAAAACACAAAAAGTTGAGCAAAAGAAAATGATCAGGAAACTTTTTGAATCTGACTCCGACACTTCAATTGATGAGGAAAACATTTGTGAAGACGAATCAGAAAGTGAGCTATGTTTGACAGAGATCGGCAAAGAAACCTGTTTCTATTGCGAAGACACCGGGAAAGATGGAGAAATGTGGTATCGGTGCACTTCTTGTGCATTATGGGCACATCAAGAATGTTCCGGATGGGACACTCCTGACGGCTATTTATTTTCACATGTGCTCAAGAAAGTAAAATTGACTTAAAGTTTTGCCAGCTCATAAGTTATATGAATTTTTTTTTTTGGCGCTTGAATTCTTTAAGCCGTTTTTTGCTATGGAAAGATGTTTTTGTCTTTTTTTGTTTTTCAAATAATTGATTTCTAATTATGCCCATACTTTCAATTACATTTTTGTAATTTCCTAAATACGGAATTATGTAACAATATAAATATGATGATTTCAATTTAACGTGTTTATGTCATTGAAATTTCCCACATTTTTTTTATTTACAGCCCTTTAGTAGAACATGACCTTACCGACTGCCATTACCCCTAGGATAGGGGGTAATACCGGTCAAAGCTGGTCTGGCAAAACAATGCTTAATGCCTATATGTAATCTTGATTAAGGCTCAATTCAAGTATGCAATAGGTAAAATATACTATGCTAGAGATTTAACGTGTTTAGGTTTGAATTATATCTTTCTTTTAATTTTTATTCTCATTCTGCCTTAGGTGACCGCCATTACCCCAGTCTCCCCTAAGCTTGTCAAAAGCTCTTACGGACTCCACCTTTTTATCTTTTTTGATCTGAAGCCATTGTTTTTCAATTCATTAGAAGTTTTCAAAACTTTTCACGGACAATTTTTTTTTATTGTTAGGACTAGCGACCCGCTATTAAGAAAATGATGTTGCCATGTAAGCTACAAGGCTATAAAAACAAAAAGAAGCTAATGATAAAACATCTGAATATGGGATTGTCTTTGTAATTCAATTCAGCACATTATTTCAATACAAAAAAAAATATTAAAGAAAAACAGACCAAAACGAAACAATAAACGGGAAACATAAATAATGTTCAAAAGGCACAAATGAAAATGAACAAAATAAAACTGTTCAATATTTGTTTGATACGTAATATATTAATTGGTTTTTGAAAATTTACCTTTTGGTATCTATGTTAATTAAAAAAAAAAAAAAACATTTGAAAAATCTAGCCTTCCTTTTCGTGTTTACGTTACTTTCCATTCTTAAATACTAATGTTTGCTCTATTTCCTTTATTTTCTTGTAATATTCGATAGTTTACTCGAACTACTGCATTTTATCTATATCAATTTCTTTTTTTCTAAGTGGCCCTTTCTTGTTGGTCTACATCAATAGTTCTATCTTACCTATTTTTTATATTTTCCATATACTCTATTATATATTCAACCATTTGATGGGCGGCTCTACGAAATTCAGCAGAATCCATATTATCCTAGAAATAACAACAAATTAGCGTTTCACTAATCAAGCTAGAATTAGCCTATTACAAACAATTTTTCAAATCTGATGAATTATCTTTTATTCTTTTGATAAGAAGATCTGAGACGGAAAAATACAACGAAATGTTCTTAGCTACTGAAGACGGATTTCATTAGTGTAGGCTAGATCTGAACACAAAAACAAATAAGGAGTTGATTTCAAAACTAATTGAAAAAAAGTTCAATTTTCAGACACCCATTAAGGGTCATTACTAGTCAAAATATTTGGGGGAATTACACCTGGAAAATTTCTTGCTGCTGAAGACGGATTTCATTAATGTAGGCTGGATCTGAACACAAACAGATAACGAGTTGATTTCAAAACTATTTGAAAACAAGTTCAATTTTCAAACACCCAAGAAGGGTCGTTACTAGTCAAAATTTTTTTTGGGGGGGCAACTTATTTTAACGACTGGGTGGTCATTTTTACCGACTGTTTTTTTTTCCAATAATTAGCATAATGTCCTTTTAAAATACAATACGTAAAGTCACTGCACTAGTCGGTAAAATCGCTGCATTTACTGACCAAGATTCAGATTTCCGTACATATCATTTCTCTATATTAATGCTCTTTATTTAACCAAAGAGACAATGGTGGCACCATCTGTAAAATCAAGGAAGGAGTCGGTAAAACTTTTGTGTTTACCGACCAAGTTCGAACTTTCTGTAGATGACAAGTCAGTATTATTGTGGTCTTTAATTTAACCGAACAAAGAATTTTAACGGCGTCAGAATAATCATGGCTCTTCGCTTCACGATTTTACCGACTTAGTTATTTTTACCGAGTGACCACAACATTGGGGGTGGGGGCTTCCCCTCATACGTGATGACCCTGCACCTCAGTATCAACGATGATATCATTTGGATAACCCTCTATTTATTCCCATAGAACTACTGCCACAAAGGCTAATCAGGTCAAACCAATTGCCATAGAATGCTGGAAAAGGCCCCTGGACCCATAATGACAAAACATGATATCAGATTTAAAGTGAAGATAGCTAACCTAATGAGGAAAATCAAAACAGGGAGGAATGATGTTTTGAGGAGCGAACTCCTCGAAATATCCTGAATATACCCTTAAAAACCCGTAAAGTGAAATGGACTAGAATGATTTTTCAGGAGGTAAATTTCCTGAAACACCCTGAATATACGGTGAAATACTCTGAAATACTTGTAAATGGAAATGGGTCAGAATAATGCTTCTGCAGGCAGTTTCCCTGAAATATCTTGTATAAGTTACTTAAAATGAATAAAAATTAAATTTCAAAAACAAGTTTCCTTTAATTCAAAGATAAACATTAAAGATAGGGCCCGACCGATATATCGGCCGACCGATATTATTGGGCAAATAGGACAGGCTCGTTAAAATACGATTCTTGAGCTTGAAAATGAGCATATCAAAGAAAAGGTTGTCAAAAACCTAACAGATGCAGTTCACATGCTTGGCCTCACCAATTATGATCTAAGTCTAAAAAGACGTCACGCGATGAAATTCGAAGTGAGCCAGACCAGGGACAAACATGTGAGTATAAATATGGGCAGAGAATGGGGGTTTAAACCTTAGGTAAGATTTTTTTCCGGAGGGGAATTTATCGGCAAGTTATATAGGTATCGTATTTATGCGATACCGGTATATAGGTATCGGTACCGGAACCCAAAAATCCATATCGGTCGAGCTCTAATTTAAACTGAAAACGATCAGAAGTAATCCTTCAATGGAACGCCCCGCTCTTTACTTAAAAAGTAGAGTTGTGACAAAGAGTCAAACTTTAGCGTAAAAAGCAGGGCGCTAAGGAGAGGACAGCCCCTTTCATATATAGAATAATATCTGTTTGTTTTGAGTTTTAATACCGCTCCTTACCTTCAGTTAAAAAAAAAAACTTGTATTTTTATTTAATTACTGTGCGTTTTTCAGCTAATACAGGTTCGAATTCGGCTCCCCGTACATGAAAAAAATTAAACGAAATATACATATTCATTTTGGTAAAGTTTCCCCCCATGTAAAAGTCCCTCTGGAATGTTCACTGATTTTTGTATCAGTTAGGGACACAAAAAACTTTCATTGGCAACACAAAAAAGCTAACAAAATAATTTTCCTAAGAGCTGAAATCATGAATATATGAAATTGTTTTTCTTTGCAGTAAAACTGCAATGAAAAAAAAAACAGATAATAAATAAATAACTGTTTAAATAATTGCAAGCCTATTTAATAATTTCAAAAAATGTCACATTAAAACTTAAAACGAACAGAAATTATTCCTTATATGAAAGGGGCTGTCCCCTCCTCAACGCTTCGCTCTTTACGCAAAAGTTTTTTATTGTTTTAAAAAACAGAGTTGCGAAAAAGTGGCAAACTTTAGCGTAAAGAGCGATGCGTTGAGGAGGGGACAGCCCATTTCATATAAAAAATAATTTCTCTTCGTTTTAAGTTTTAATGTCGCTCCTTGCTTTCAGTTAAAAAAAAAACTTTTTTTTTTATTTAATTTCTGATCACTTTTTGAGTTAATGCAGGTTTTGCTTTTGGCTCACCGTACATGAATAATTAAGACGGAATTTCCATATTAATTCTAATTTTTTTGGTTAAATAGCTTTTTCGAAAGTTGTTTAATTTTATTTATGAACGTTTTATTAGTAATAAATATATGTATCTTACGAATTAGCTTATGTAACTAACTTCTAAATTCATATATTTTTAATTCGTATATTAGGGGTTCACCCCCTAGTTAATACCTCGCTCTTTAATACGCTTAAATTTGAATTTTGATCCAATTCTTTAAAAATGAGCTCTTAATCACAAAGGCTGTGAATTAGAATAAATAGCTCTTATGAAAGTACTATAAGAACTTTAGCATAGCGAGCGAGGTATTGATTAGGGGCAAACCCAATCTTATACATAATAATTTCTGTTCGTTTTAAGTTTTGATGTTGCTCCTTACTGTCAGTTGAAAAACTTGTTTTTTTTATTTAATTTCTGATCGTTTTGTAAAATAATGCTGGGAAATCAGGCGCCCCCTTCATAGTAATTTACCTTCCCCCGTAAAAATTTCCTCCATGGAAAGATCCTCCAACGTAACCCCCGACCCCCCCCCACCACCAGAAAGAGTCACCCCTGAAAACGTCTGTTTACTCCCAATACAAACGTAAACCCCCGACCCCCCCCCCCCACCACAAGAAAAAATCACCCCTGAAAACGTCTGTTTACTTCCCAATAACCAATACTATATTTAAACATTGGGCAAAGTTCATAACTTGCAGCCCTTCCCCTGGGGAGTGTGGGACATAGTTAGACAAGACATATTTATTATATTTTTCGACCATGCTGAACAAAATGACTATCTCAAACTTTTGATCGGGTGACTTTGGGGAAAAAATGAGCGTGAGAGGGGGTCTAGTTGCCCTCCATTTTTTTGGTCACTTAAAAAGGGCAGAAGAATTTTTCCTTTCGGTTCGAATGTGCCCTCTCACGATATTCTATAGCTACTGGGTCAGTACGATTGCCCCTGGGGAAAAGAAACAAAAAAACAAATAAACACGCATCTGTGATCTTTCTTCTGGCAAAAAATGGAAAATTCCAGATTTTTGCAGATAGGAGCTTGAAACTTCTGTAGTAGGGTTTTCTGATACGCTGAATCTGTTGGTGAGATTTTCATTAAAGTTATATAAATTTTTGGGGCTGTTTCCTCTTTTTTTGAAAATAAGGCAAATTTTCTCAGGCGCGGAACTTTTGATGGGTAAGACCAAACTTAATGAGACTTATATATTTGAAATCAGCGAAAAATCTGATTCTCTTGACGTAACTTTTGGTATCAAAATTCCGTTTTTTAGAGTTTCGGTCACTTTTGAGCCGGGTCGCTCCTTACTTACACTTTGTTACAACGAACTGTTTGATTTTACACAGCGTAAACTTGAGTAAGTTACGTATAATACACAAGTACCAATATTCCTTCTCCTAACGGAAAATACAAAAAAAACAAATTCAAGTAAAATTCTCAAATTTGGAAAGCCTTATTTTCTGCGGGGGGAGGGGTATTTTTCGGGGGAGGGGGTTTATTTACTAGGGAGTGTTTTCCTCGGGAGGGAGGGTAAATTCCAGGGGGGTATTTTTCCGAGGGTATTTTCTGCAGGGGTATTTTTCTATGGGGTATTTTCCATGGAGGGGGGGTTGTTTTTCGTGGGGGGGGAGGGGGTTAACGCCTAGAACCAATGTTTTTACATTATAGTGAAAAGCGACATTAAGACTGAAAATGAACAGTAATTATCCAATATGTGAAAAGAGCTGCTGTTCTCCGCAACCGTCTGCTCTGAACTCTGTAGCTTGGCTTGTTCTTTTATTAGGAACATTTCACAGCTCAACACTCGGCTGGTAAATCCTAGTTTGCTATGGTTCTAGGTGTTTACCCCCCCCCTCCCCCGGAGTTCACCCCCCCCCCCTCCCTCAGCATATTTGTTTATAAGTTAATTTTGTATAAAACTGGCTAGTATTTCATGTTAGTAGACGATTCTGCTTTTATTGTGCCTGTTCATTTTTAAACACTTTTGCATAGCTTTTATATGTTAAAGGATAAATAATCAAGTTGTCGAAAAATCAAAAAAATGTTTCTGATTTTTTTTAATCTGAATCTTTTTAGGTCAATACCTCGCTCTTTATGCTAAAGTTCGGATTTTGTTCGAATCAGAAACCCCTGAATCACAAAGGTCGTTTCATTAGAATAGATAGCTCTTTTGAAAGTACTAAAAAAAGATTTAGGTGTTAAGAGCGAGGTATTGACTAGGGGGCAAACCCCCTCATATACATAATAATTTCTGTTCGTTTTAAATTTTAATGTTGCTCCTTACTTTCAGTTGAAAAAACTTGTTCTTTTATTTAATTTCTAATCGTTTTTTAAAGGTTTTTTATTGTTTTAAAAAATAAAGTTGTAAGACAGAGTGAAACTTTAGCGTAAAGAGCGAGGTGTTGAGGAGGGGACCGCCCCTTTCATACACGGAATAATTTCTGTTCGTTTTAAGTTTTAATGTCGCTCCTTAATTTTAGTTATTAAAAACATGTTTTTTTTATTTAGTTTCTGAACGTTTTTCGAATTAATGCAGTTTTGATTTTGGCTCATCGTACATGAATAATAAAAACGAAATTTTCATATTAATTTTACTTTTTTTGGCTAAATAGCCTTCTCGAAATTTTGTTCTGGCGTAATTTTCGAATTAACTTACGTAATGAACTTCGATATTCGTATGTTTTTATTACGTATATTAGGGAGTTTGCTCCTTAAACAATACCTCACTCTTTACGCTAAAGTTCGAATTTTGTTCGAATCACAAACACCTTAATCACAAAGGCCGGTTAATTATAATAGATAGCTCTTTAGAAACTAGTAAAAAGCGTAAAAAACGAGGTTTAAAACCAACTGTTTGAAAGTTCGAATTTCGTTCGAATTACAAATCCCTGAATCACAAAGGTTGTTTAATTAGAATAGACAGATATTTTGAAAGTACTAAAAATAACTTTAGTGTAAAGAGCGAGGTATTGACTAGGAGGCAAACCCCCTCATATACGTAATAATTTCTGTTCGTTTTAAGTTTTAATGTCGCTTTTTACTTTCAGTTGAAAAAACTTGCTTTTTTTATTTAATTTCTGATCATAATGCTGGGAAATCCTGCGCCCCCTTCATAGAAATGTCCCTTTCCCCAAGAAAACATCCTTCATGGAAAGATTTCCCCCGTAACCCCCTCCAAAGACCTCCCCCCATCAGAAAAGATCCCTCCTGAAAACGTCTGTATACTTCCCATTAAACAATACTATATGTAAACAATGAGAAAGCTCAAATCTTGCAGCCCTTCCCCCGAGAACTGTGGAGGAATAAATTAACCACAAAGACATATTTATTAAATTTTCGACTATGTTGAACAAAATAGCTATCTCAAAATTTTGATTGGGTGGCTTCGGAGGAAAAATAAGTGTGGGAGAGGGCCAAGTTGCCCTCCAATTTTTTTGGTCACTTAAAAAGGGCACTAGAAACTTTTAATATCCGTCCGAATGAGCCCTCTCGTGATATTCTAGGACTACCGGATCGATACGATCATCCCTGAAAAAGAACAAAAAAAAAACAAAAAAACAAACCAACACACAAATAAACAGGCATCCGTGATCTTTCTTCTCGCAAAAAAAAAAACAAAATTCGTCATTTTTGAAGATAGGAGCTTGAAACTCCTATAGTAGGGCTCCCTGATACGCTGAACCTGATGGTGGGATTTTCATTAAGTTTTTATGACTCTTAGGGGTTGTTTATCCCTTTTTTCGAAAATAAGGGAAGTTTTCTCAGGCGCGTAACTTTTGATGGGTAAGACCAAACTTGATAAACCTTATATATTTGCGATCAGGATAAAAAAAAATTATTCTTTTGACGTATCTATTGGTATCAAAATTCTGTTTTTCAGAGTTTCGGTTACTATTGAGCCAGGTCGTTTCTTACTTACAGTTCGTTACCACGAGCTGTTTGATATTTTAATTGGTAATAGATGTCTCAAAAAGATGACTTTTCCAGTAATAGAAAAAAAAATAATGGAACCGGAAACAATAGAGGATTACGAGTCAAATAAAAAAAATTAAACAATTACATAACTTTGCCGTATATTCCATTTTGTCATAAAATTAAGAAAACAACAAAGAATATAATATAGAAAAGTATTTAAATCGCAACTAACTATAGGCTCTTTACTAAATAATGGAAAAGATAATATTCTAAAAAAGATATAAAGTGGGGCATACAAAATTTCTTGCTCTTTTGCTAAATTTTATGTGGGAAGCACACAGCAAAATATAAAACTAGATTACGACACGATAAAAATGCCACATAATGCTGTTTTAAATATAATTAAAAAACATAAATTTTCGAATCAGCCTTAGCATAACAATTGTTTGACCTTCCGCACCATAGTAAATTTTTTTATTGAACGAAAATAATGGACGCGTCTTTTGTATTTTGCAAAGCTTCCAAAAATTATAGAGAATTAAAAAATTATTTATTGGGGTAGTAGAGTTAATAGAGATGAAGGGGAATATAGGTTAATGCAATTTACAATAACTGAATTAGAGAAAGGTCAAAATTTCAAACAATAATGTGTTACACAATATTTCCCAAACAAGTGCCAACCTTGTGAGCGAAAGTTGGGATAAGGTCAGTTTTGGAGATTGTCAACGAGCCGGAGCTAAGTTAGCCTATAAAAAAAATCCATTCATCATATAATACATGAGTTTCTTTGACCTGTTGCCATATATAACTTTCGACTGCCTATATAGTTTAATAATCTAAACCTTGTAATTTTAATCATTGGTGATGTTCTGGGGCTTATGTAAATTTTTCTGAAAACTCTATTTTTTCGAACAATAAAAGCTTTACCGCAAGGAGTTAGGCGTTGAGGAGGGGAAAGCCCCTTTCATATACGGAATAATTTCTGTTCGTTTTAAGTTTTAATGTCGCCCCTTACTTTCAGTTTAAAAAAAAAATTGTTTTTGTATTCAATTTCTGAACGTTTTTAAATTAATGCAGGTTCTGATTTATGCTCACCGTACATGAATAATTAAAACGAAATTTACATATTAATTTTACTATTTTTGGATAAATGGTTTTCTTGAAAGTTGTTTAATTTTATTTACGAACGTTTTTATTAGTAATTAAATAAAAAAACAAGTTTTTTTAAATGAAAGTAAGAAACGACGTTAAAACTTAAAACGAACAGAAATTATTCCTTATATGAAAGGGGCTGTCCCCTCCTCAAAGCCTCGCTCTTTACGCTAAAGTTTTTTATTGTTTGAAAATAGAGTTGTGAGAAAGTCAAACTTTAGCGTAAAGAGCGAGGCGTTGAGGAGGGGACAGTCCCTTTCATATAAGGAATAATTTCTGTTCGTTTTAAGTTTTAACGTCGTTCCTTACATTCATTTAAAAAAACTTGTTTTTTTATTTAATTTTTGAACGTTTTTGAGTTAATGCAGATTTTGATCTTGGCTCACCGTAAATGAATAATTAAAACAAAATTTGCATATTAATTTTACTTTTATTTGTTTAAATGGCTTTCTCGAAACTTGTTTGATTTTATTTACAAACATTTTTATTAGTAATAAATATACGTAAATTACGCATTAAATTACGTAACGAACTTCTATTTTCATATATTTTTAATACGTATATTAGGGGGTTTGCTCCCTAGTCAATACCTTGCTCTTTAAGCTAAAGTTCGAATTATGTTCCAATTCTTTAAAAATGACCGCTTAATCACAAAGGCCGTTAATTAGAATAAATAGCTCTTATGAAAGTACTAAAGAATCTTTGGCTTAAAGAGAGAGGTATTGACTAGGGGGTGAACCCAATCATATATGTAATGTTTTCTGTTCGTTTTAAGTTTTGATGTTGCTGCTGTTTCAGTTGAAAAACTTGTTTTTTTATATTTAATTTCTGATCTTTTTTAAATAATGCTGGGAAATCCGGCGTCCCCTTCATAGCAACGTCCCTTCCCCCATGAAAACTTCCTTCATGGAAAGATCCTCCCACATTACCTCTAACCCAATCCCGCCAACCCCCACCCCAACCCCACTAATAGAAAAAATTCCCCCTGAAAACGTCTGTATACTTCCCCATAACCAACACTATATGTTAACATTGGGTAAAGTTCATAACTTTCAGCCCTCCCCCCGGGAACTTCGGGGGATTAAGTCATCCTAAAAGACATAATTATTATATTTTCGAATATGCTGAACAAAGTGGTTATCTCAAAATTTGATCGGGTGACTTTGGGAAAAAATGAGCGTGGGAGGGGGCCTAGCTGCCCTCCATTTTTTTCGGTCACTTAAAAAGGGCACTAGAACTTTTAATTTCCATTCCAATGAGCCCTTCCAGGATATTCTAGGACCACTGGGTTGATACGATCACCCCTGGGAAAAAAACAAAACAAAAAACAAACAAACAAGCAAATAAACACGCATCCGTGATCTTTCTTCTGATTAAATAAAAAAAACAAGTTTTTTTAACTGAAAGTAAGGAGCGACATTAAAACTTAAAACGAACAGAAATTATTCCGTATATGAAAGGGACTGTCCCCTCCTCAACGCCTCGATCTTTACGCTAAAGTTTTTTATTGTTTTAAAAAATAAAGTTGTGAGACAGAGTCAAACTTTAGCGTAAAGAGCGAGGCGTTGAGGAGGGGACAGTCCCTTTCATATACGGAATAATTTCTGTTCGTTTTAAGTTTTAATGTCGCTCCTTACTTTCAGTTAAAAAAAACTTGTTTTTTTTATTTAATTTTTGAACGTTTTTGAATAAATGCAGGTTTTGATCTTGGCTCACCGTACATGAATAATTAAAACAAAATTTGCATATTAATTTACTTTTATTTAGTTAAATGGCTTTCTCGAAACTTGTTTAATTTTATTTACGAACGTTTTTATTAGTAATAAATATACGTAACTTACGAATTAACTTACGTAACGAACTTCTATATTCATATATTTTAAATTTGTTTATTAGGGGGTTCGCCCCCTAGTCAATACCTTGCTCTTTAAGTGAAAGTTCGAATTTTGTTCCAATTCTTTAAAAATGACCGCTTAGTCACAAAGGCCGTTAATTAGAATAAATAGCTCTTATGAAAGTACTAAAAAATCTTTGGCTTAAAGAGCGAGGTATTGACTACGGGGTGAACCCAGTCATATATGTAATATTTTCTGTTCGTTTAAAGTTTCGATGTTGCTGCTATTGCAGTTGAAATACTTGTTTTTTTTATATTAAATTTCTGATCTTTTTTTAAATAATGCTGGGAAGTCCGGCGTCCCCTTCATAGCAATGTCCCTTCCCCCATGAAAACTTCCTTCATGGAAATATCCTCCCACATAACCCCCGACCCACCCACCCCCCCACTACCAGGAAAAATCTCCCCTGAAAACGTCTGTATACTTCCAAATAACCAATACTATATGCTAACATTGGGTAAAGTTCATAACTTTCAGCCCTCCCCCGGGAGCTTCGGGGGATTAAGTCATCCTAAAAGACATACTTATTATATTTTCGAACATGCTGAACAAAATGGCTATCTCAAAATTTTGATCAGGTGACTTTGGGAAAAAAATGAGCGTGGGAGGGGGCCTAGTTGCCCTCCATTTTTTTGGTCACTTAAAAAGGGCACTAGAACTTTTAATTTCCATTCCAATGAGCCCTCCCACGATATTCTAGGACAACTGGGTCGATACGATCACCCCTGGGAAAAAAAAAAAAAAAAAAAAAACAAATAAACACGCACCCGTGATCTTTCTTCTGGCAAAAAATGCAAAATTCCACATTTTTGTAGATGGGAGCTTGAAACCTCTACAGTAGGGTTCTCTGATAAGCTGAATATGATGGTGTGATTTTCATTAAGGTTCTATAACTTTTAGGGGGTCTTTCCTCCTTTTTTCTTTTCTCAGGCGCCTAACTTTTGATGGTTAGAGTTAAACTTGATAAAACTTATATATTTGAAATCAGCATTAAAATCTGATTCTTTTGATGTATCTATTTGTATCAAAATACCGTTTTCTAGAGTTTCGGTTACCATTGAGCCGGGTCGCTCCTCAAACATAACCCCCGACCCACCCTTCCCTCCCACTAGCAGAAAAAAAACCTCCTGAAAACTTCTGTATACTTCCGAATAACCAATACTATATGTTAACATTGGGTAAAGTTCATATCTTTTAGCCCTCCCTCTGGGTACTTCGGGGGATTAAGTCATCCCAAAAGACATATTTATCATATTTTCGACCATGCTGAACAAAATGGCTATCTCAAAATTTTGATCGGGTGACTTTGGTAAAAAAAAAGCGTGGGAGGGGGCCTAGTTGCCCTCCATTTTTTTTTGGTCACTTAAAAAGGGCACTAGAACTTTTAATTTCTGTTCCAATGAGCCCTCCCACGATATTCTAGGACCACTGGGTCGATACGATCACCCCTGGGAAAAAAAACAAACAAACAAACAAACAAACAAACAAACAAATAAACACGCATCCGTGATCTTTCTTCTGGCAAAAAATGCAAAAATCCACATTTTTGTAGATAGGAGCTTGAAACCTCTACAGTTGGGTTCTCTGATACCCTGAATTTGATGGTGTGATTTTCATTAAGGTTCTATAACTTTTACGGGGTCTTTCCTCCTTTTTTTGAAAATCAGCCAAATTTTGTCAGGCGCGTAACTTTTTATGGGTAGCTCTAAACTTGACGAAAGTTATATATTTGAAATCAGCATTACAATCTGATACTTTTGATGTATCTATTGGTATCAAAATTCCGTTTTTTAGAGTTTCGTTTACCATTGAGCCGGGTCGCTCCTTACTTACAGTTCGTTACCACGAACTGTTTGACAAAAAAAATACAAAATTCAACATTTTTGTAGATAGGAGCTTGAAACCTCTACAGTTGGGTTCTCTGATACCCTGAATTTGATGGTGTGATTTTCATTAAGGTTCTATAACTTTTACGGGGTCTTTCCTCCTTTTTTTGAAAATCAGCCAAATTTTGTCAGGCGCGTAACTTTTTATAAGTAGGACTAAACTTGATGCACCTTATATATTTGAAATCAGCATTACAATCTGATACTTTTGATGTATCTATTGGTATCAAAATTCCGTTTTTTAGAGTTTCGTTTACCATTGAGCCGGGTCGCTCCTTACTTACAGTTCGTTACCACGAACTGTTTGACAAATATATGTAACTTACAAATTAACTTACATAACGAACTTCTATATTCGTATATTTTTATTACGTATATTGGGGGTGGGTTTACCCCTTGGCAATACCTCGCTCTTTACGCTAAAGTTCAAATTTTTTCCAATTCCTTAAGAATGACCGTTTAATCAAAAAGGCCGTTAATTAGAATAATTATCTCTTATGAAAGTACTAAAAAAACTTTGGCGTAAAGAGCGAGGTATTGACTAGGGGGCAAACCCAATCATATACGTAATAGTTTCTGTTCGTTTTAAGTTTTGGTGCTGAAAAGTTTTTCAGTTGAAAACTTGTTTTTTTTTTATTTAATCTGATCGTTTTTAGATAATGCTGGGAAATCAGGCACCCACTTCATAGCAATGTCCCTTCACCCATGAAAACTTCCTCCATGGAAAGATCCTCCCACGTAACCCCCTGCACCCCACTACGAGAAAAAATTCCCCCTGAAAACGTCTGTATACTTTCCAATAACCAATGCTATAGGTAAACATTGCGCAAAATTCATAACTTGCAGCCCTCCCCTGAGGACTGCTTGGGATTAAGTCATCCTCAAAGACATAGTTATTATATTTTCGAGCATTTTTCGAGATAGCCATTTTGCTGAACAAAATGTCTATCTCAAAGGTTTGATCGGGTGACTTTGGGGAAAAATGACCGTGGAACGGGGGCCTAGTTGCCCTCCATTTTTTGGTCACTTAAAATGGGCACTACAACTTTTAATTTACATTTTAATGAGCCCTCCCGTGATATTCTAGGACTATCTGGATCGAAAAAAAAAATAATAACCACACATCCGTGATCTTTCTTCTGAAAAATAAAAATACAAAATTCCAAATTTCTGTAGATAGGAACTTGAAACCTCTACAATAGGGTTTTATGATACGCTGAATCTCACGGTATGATTTTCATTAAGGTTCTATAACTTTTAGGAGGCGTTTCTCCCTTTTTTCGAAAATCAGCCAAATTTTCTCAGGCAAAAAAGGCAAATTTTCTCAGGCAAAAAGCTGGAGGCGGAATTTTCTCAGGCGAAATTTTCTTAGGTTAGAAAGAGTCAGACCTAAGCTAAGCCGGAGCTAAGTTAGCCTATAAAAAAAATCTAATCATCATATAATACATGAGTTTCTTTGACCTGTTGCCATATATAGCTTTAGACTGTCTATATAGTTTAATAATCTTAACCTCGTAATTTTAATCCTAGGTGATGACCTGGGGCTTATGTAAATACTTTCAAAGAAATATAGTATTTCATTTTTGCTAGACCTCATTGCCAAACTGAAATTATAAGAGAGTGATGTTTTCAGGGGGGATTTTTTCTGTTAGTGGGGGGTGGGGTGGATCGGGGGTTACGTGGGAGGATCTTTCATGGAGGAAGTTTTCATGGGGGAAGGGACATTGCTATGAAGGGGGCGCCGGATTTCCCAGCATTTTTATAAAAAACCGATCAGAAATTAAATAAAAAACAGTTTTCAACTGAAAAACTTTTCAACTGAAAACTATTCAACATCATTACTTAAAACGAACAGAAAATATTACATATATGATTGGGTTCACCCGCTAGTCAATACCTCGCTCTTTACGCTAAAGTTATTTTTAGTACATTCATAAGAGCTATTTATTCTAATTAACGGCCTTTGTGATTAAGAGGTCATTCTTGAAGAATCATAAAAAAATTCAAGCTTTAGCGTAAAGAGCGAGGTATTGAATAGGGGGAGGGGGGCCGATCCCCCCTATTATACGTAATAAAAATATACGGATATAGAAGTTTGTTACGTAAGTTAATTCGTAAGTGACGTAAATTTATTACTAATAGAAACCTTCGTAAATAAAATTAAACAGCTTTCGAGAAAGCCATTTAGCCAAAAAAGTAAAATTAATGTGCAAATTTCATTTTAATTATTCATGTACGGTGACCCAAAGTCAAAACCTGAATTAATTTAAAAACATTCAGAAATTAAGTTAAAAAAACAAGTTTTTTTAACAGAAAGTAAGGAGCAGCATTAAAACTTAAAACGAACAGAAATTATTCCGTGTATGAAAGGGGTTGTCCCCTCCTCAACGCCTCACTCTTTACAGTAAAGTTTGACTCTTTCTCACAACTCTATTTTTCTTGTAGTGGGGGAGAGGGGTTGGATCAAGGTGTACGTGGGAGGATCTTTCCATGGAGGAAGTTTTCATGGGGGAAAGGGCCTTGCTAAGAAGGGGGTGCCAGATTGTTCAGCACTATTAAAAAAATGATCAGAAATTAAATTAAAAAAAAAACAAATTCTCAACTGAAAAACCTTTTCAACTTTTCAACATCATAACTTAAATCGAACAGAAACTATTACTTATATGATTGGGTTCGGTCCCTAATCAATACCTCGCTCCTTACGCTGAATTTTTTTTTAGTACTTTCATAAGAGCTATTTATTCTAGTTAATGGCCTTTGTGATTAAGGGTTAATTCTTAAAGAAATGGAAAAAAATTCAAACTTTAGCCTAAAGAGCGAGGTATTGACTATGGGGCCGAACCCCACTAATATACGTAATAAAAAATACGGATATAGAAGTTAGTTACGCAAGTTAATTCGTAAGTTACATATATTTATTACTAATAAAAATGTTCCTATATAAAATTAAACAACTTTCAAGAAAGACATTTAGCCAAAAAGAGTAAATTTAATATGCAAATTTCATTTTAATTATTCCTGCACGGCGAGCCAAAACCAAAACCTGCATTAATTTAAAAACGTTCAGAAAATAAACAAAAAGACAAGTTATTTTTAACTGAAAGTAAGAAGTGACATTAAAACTTAAAACGAACAGAAATTATTCCGTATATGAAAGGGGTTGTCCCCTTCTCAACACATCACTCTTTATGCTACAGTTTGACTCTTTCTCACAATTCTATTTCTTAAAACAATAAAAAACTTTAGTGCAAAGAGAGAGGGGTTGAAGAGGGGACAGCCCCTTTCATATACGGAATAATTTCTGTTAGTTACAAGTTTTAATGTCGCTCCTTACTTTCAGTTAAAAAAAACTTGTTTTTTTTTATTTGATCTGAATAAAAATTATGCCATCAAATATAATATGTAAGAAAATCCTATTTTTTCAAGCTTGATGTGAGTAAAAATGCAGAATTTGCATTTTTCCGAAGAGAAAGATAACAAATTCATCAAGTTTTTTTCCGTTTTAGTTTTATCGATTGGCCTCAGAACATTGGAAAAGGTTCATTCAAACGGAGAATAAAAAATCTTGTGTCATTTTTAAGTAGCAAAAAAATACTGTGCCAAGACAAACTATGCCAAACTACAATTTTGGCCCAAAGGATGCCAAAAAGCCATCGACTGATACTTTTGAGATGGCAAGGCAATGTAATACTTCAAAAAAAATCTACATATTGAGCTTTCCAGTTGCAGAGGTGATATTGCCCTCTAAATAACATAACTAACCTCTCTCTTTCTTCTGGTGTTTTCCTCATTTATTTAAAGTTGCTAATGCTGTACATTTCAAACAGTTCGTGGTAACAAACTGTAAGTAAGGAGCGACCCGGCTCAATGGTAACCGAAACTGTAGACAACGGAATTTTGATACCAATAGATGCATCAAAAGAATCAAATTTTAATGCTGATTTCAAATATATAAGTTTCATCAAGTTTAGTTTTACCCATCAAAAGTTACGCGCCTTAGAAAATTTGGCTGATTTTCGAAAAAAGGGGAAAAGACCCCCTAAAGGTTATAGAACCTTAATGAAAATTACACCATCATATTCAGCGTATCAGAGAAACCAACTGCAGAGGTTTCAAGCTCCTATCTACAAAAGTCAGGGGTTATGTGGGAGGATCTTTCCATGAAGGAAGTTTTCATTGAGGAAGAGACATTGCTATGAAGGGGGCGCCGGATTTCCCAACATTATTTAAAGAAATATCAGAAATCATGTATAAAAAAAAAACAGATTTTTCAACTGAAAGTAAGCAGCAACATCAAAACCTAAAAAGACAGAAAGCATTACTTATATGATTGGGTTCACCCCCTAGTCAATACCTCGCTCTTTAAGCCAAAGATTTTTTAGTACTTTCATAAGAGCTTTTATTCTAATTAACGGCATTTGTGATTAAGGGGTCATTTTTAAAGAATTGGAACAAAATTCGAACTTTAGCTTAAAGAGCAAGGTATTGACTAGGGGGCGAACCCTCTAATATAGGTATTAAAAATATATGAATATAGAAGTTCGTTACGCAAGTTAATTCGTAAGTTACGTATATTTATTACTAATAAAAACGTTTGTAAATAAAATTAAACAAGTTTCGAGAAAGCCATTTAACCAAATAAAAATAAAATTAATATTCAAATTTTGTTTTAATTATTCATGTACGGTGTGCCAAAATCAAAACCAAAAACTATTAAGTCAAAAACTTTCCAAAATTAAATAAAAAAACAAGTTTTTTTAACTGAAAGTAAGGAGCGACATTAAAACTTAAAACGAACATAAATTATTCCGTATATGAAAGGGGCTGTCCCCTCCTCAATGCCTCACTCTTTACGCTAAAGTTTGACTTTCTCACAACTCTATTTTTTTAAACAATCAAAAACTTTAGCGTAAAAAGCGAGGCGTTGAGGAGTGGACAGCCCCTTTCATATACGGAATAATTTCTGTTCGTTTTAAGTTTTAATGTCACTCCTTACTTTCAGTTAAAAAAACCTTTTTTTTTTTTATTTGATGCATAAAAAGGTGATTCATCTCTAATTTCAAACCATAAATCTATTTCTCTTCTTCCTGTCATCTCTAAAGTTGTTGAAACAGTAGTATATCGTTGACTGTAGTAGTGTATGTATTTTATATACATATAGTATATAAATAAAAGAAAATAATACATAGTATATATAAAATAAAATAATCTTCATTGTCTACATATAAAACTATACGTGTCTGTAACAGTCTTTCCTAGACTGTTCAAGACACATATAGTTTCAGTATAGCGCCATTGACGCAGTAGGTTTTAGACTTTTACAGGGAGAGAAGGAGACGATACGCATACTGCGTCATTTGCGCTTTACTGAAAACGAATTATATTACAAATATACAACTATACAACTATATACAACTGTTACGAATTATATTACAAATATACAACTTGAGCGTGAAGACCTGGCGGCTGAAGAGGAAGCAGCCCCCTTTGTATTCGGAGTGATTATGTTCGTTTTAAGTTTTAATGTCACTGTTTAATCTCGTTAAAAAAAAACAAAAAAAAACTATATTTAGTATAACTAAGAGGACTCTTCAGCACTAATAGAAAACAACAGAAAAAATTTTCAGATTCAAATTTGGAGTTTATCTATGGGTAGGATTCTTAATTTGTTTGAATGGTTTTGTTGTATTTTTTTTAACTTTTTATTTTAGTTTTTTCTCTTTAGTTTTTTTTGCTTTCGCACATCCTTTCTCCTTTCCCAGTTATTGCCAGGTGCCTATTCAGAGCTGGATCAATTTTGGTTGAACTTCCAGAGTCACGCCAATAATCCCTGTTCCTCACGCCACTTACCCTTGTCTCTTTCCTTCTCTCTGTCTCTTTCCTATTATGTAATAGTAAAACCAAGTATTTTTCATTTGAACCGAATTAAAATTATTGTGTTCTGGCGCATTTGACATACCCTACCTTCAAGATGGAGGTAGAAAGAGGTTGCTGTAGTGGTAGAAAATGCAGTTCTTTGTGGGTCTTCTGCACAATAACAATATAGTTTTCCCATGCCGATTTTCAGTATTAATTAAATACAAGATTCTTACCTCCTCAAATGGTATCTATGTTGTGCAGATAGTATCCGTTCTTGCACTGGGACTAAAGCAACAAGTTATCATTTCCCTAAGAGGTATAAAAAGGAAAGGGGAAGGAAATCGCGCAAGTCTAAATTGGCCTATTATAGGAAAGACATAGACTTTAATTATGGGAAGTGATATTTTCTCTGGGAAAATTATAGTCTTCCTAGGAGGGGATATTGCTTTCTTATCTTTCACACAGAATGCTCAAATATAATAAAAAAGGCAAAGTCGAGTAGCTTGATAAAGAGTTTCTTACTTAATACCTTAATGAAAACAGGCTAATGCATAAAGATTTTTCACCTCAGTCTAAATTTTGCATATCAAGGGATGTAACGTATATAATATAACGCACATAACGTATATAATGCCCAAAGTGTTTTTCCCAATCAAAAAAAGATTAGACGAATAATTATTTAAGTCTTAAAATTGCACTTTTGAT
The DNA here is from genome assembly GCA_027921565.1 of Artemia sinica. Classification (NCBI taxonomy): domain Eukaryota; kingdom Metazoa; phylum Arthropoda; class Branchiopoda; order Anostraca; family Artemiidae; genus Artemia; species Artemia sinica. Next base: position 75,118,427 of record CM051258.1, read on the forward strand.
ACTGGAATGCACAATAATGATGGTTGTTGGATACATTTATGATACGTGAGCATTTCAGAAAGTCGGAGAAAATATGCTAGATCTTTTCCAGATGAGGTCTCATAAGTCTCTTTTCCAGAAGACGACCTTGAATACCAATTTTACTGAAAAACAAATTTTATTACAAATATTTTCTTTTGTACTTAGTATTGAAAATAAACATTAAAATTATAGTAAAATTTTGAACTGATGAGCTTTCAGCAATTAATATCATTATAAATCAAATGTTCAGTTTGATTTATTAGCTCTCTCTAAAATTGTTCAAGACGAATATAGTTTCACTACAAACAAGAGTTTGGATACTGCCCCCTTCCTTAATCGTAAAAACCAAAAGCCTAATGCGTCATTTGCGCTTCACTGAAAACGAACTATATTACAAATATTTTCTGTTCCAGTTCTTACAGCATTGAAAATGAAAAAAAAAATACAGTGAAATAAATTCTTGAACTGATGGATCTTTTACTAGTAATATAATTATATATCAAATATTCAATTTGAATTTATTTATACTTTCTAAGACTGTTCAAGACATATATAGTTTTCAGTCAAGCGCCAATGACGCAGAAGGTTTAGGACTTTTACAGTGAGAGAAGGAGGTAATACCCAAACTCTTGTTTGTAATGATTTTCGTTCGTTTCAACCTTGAGTTGCATTTTAATTTAAGTTTAACTCGTTTTAAGATTTATTTATTCATTTACATAAATATCTATTTGTATGTTTGTTTCCATTGATTGTTTATTTAATTTCTGTTCGTTTTGAGTTTCATTTCTACTTCAATTGCAATTTTTTTTCGTTTTAAGCTTGATTGGCATATTCAATCTGAGCATTACTTACTTTAAGTCATATTTATTCATTTATATTTATTACTTGTTGTATGTTTTTGCTATAATTTTTTGTTTAATTTCTGTTCGTTTAGGGTTTCATTTATTCTTTTATAGTAATTTCTGGTCGTTTTGGGTTTGAATTTTAACAGATATTTGTATCTGCTGATCTTAAGTTTAAAATGGCCTTTACTTTTCTTTGAAAACTTCTTTTTCGGAAAATTGTTTTTAAATTAATTTTGTTCGTTTTTGATTGCAAAAAGTTTCAAGCTTTTAAAAATTCCTTATTTCAAAATCAAACTTTTTTTTTAAACGAAATGTTCATCAAAGTATCAAAACTGGTATCAAAGTAACAATATCAAAATGAAAAAATAGGTTTTTGTGAACCTCGGAGTTTATTATCTGATGTTTGAACTATTTTTAACAAAATGACTATCTCAAAATTTTTATCGGATGGCCTTGGGGGAAAAGGGCAAGGGGGGGGGCTAATTAGCCTTCTATCTCTTTTGACTCTTTAAAAGTGAACTAGAACTATCCATTTTCGATCAAATGAACCCTCTCTGATACGAGCATGACTTCTATAAGAACTATATATGACCCCAGGGCTTAACTTACAACGCCTGTCGTTGGGCCCTGAGGGGATGGGCCCACCCCGGAGTTTTATTATCTGATGTTTGAACTGTTTTTAACAAAATAGTAACCTCAGAATTCTATCGGATGGGTTTAGGGAAGAAAAAGCGTGGAGGGGGAGAGGCTAGTTGCCCTCCGATCTTTTTGTGCTCTGCGAAATTGAACTAGAACTTTTAACTTCCATTGAAATGAGCCCTCTCTGAAGTTTATACTAGCATCCCTTTCATAAGAACGATATACGGCCCCAGGACATAGCTTACAGTACCTGCCCCCGGGCCCTGGGGGGTTGTGTCGACATCGGAGTTTTTGTTATCTGACCTTCTAAGGATTAAAACAAAAATGGCTTCTCAAAATTTGCATAGGATGGGTTTGGGGAAAACAGGGCGTGGGGGCTAGGGGCCCTTCGATCTCTTTTGACTCTTAAAAATTGAACAATAACTTTCAATTTCAATCCAAACCAGCCCTCTCTGAAGTTTATACGAGTATCCCGTAGATGAGAATCATATAAGCCCCCTGGGAATAACTTGCAACGCCTGCCCCCGGGCTCGGGGTGGGTTTTGTCGACACTGGAATTTTTATTATCTGACCTTTGAGCTATTTTTAACAAATTGGCTATCTCAAAATTTTTATCGGATGCATTTTGGGGAGAAAGGGGCGTGGGGGGATAGTTGCCCTCGGATCTGTTTTGAATATTAAAAACTGAACTAGAACTTTCAATTTCCAACCAAATGAGCCCTCGCTGAACTTTATACGAGCATTCCTTCCCTAGCAGCTATATATACCCCCCAGGAATAACTTACAACGCCTTTTTTCAAACCCATCCGATGAAAATTTTGAGAGGTCGGATGAGAAAAACTTCGGTGTCGATACAATCCACCAGGGCCCAGGGGCAGGCGTTCTAAGTTATACATCGGAGGGATCGGAGGGCAACTGGCCCCCCTCTCCACGCTCTTATTTCCTCAAACTCTTCCGATAAAAAACTTTGAGAGAGCTAATTTTTTCAAAATGGTTCAAAGATCATTTAACGAAACCTCCGGGGTCGACACAATCTTTCAGGGTTTAAAAAAAAGGCATGGGGGCACTTGCCCTCGGATCTCTTCTGACACCTAAAGAGTGAACTCGAAACTGTCAATTTCCAATCAAATGAACCCTCTCTAAAGGTTATACAAGTATTCCTTCAATAAGAACAATATATGCCCCCAGGGGCATAACTTACAACGCCTGCCCCTGGGCCCTGGAGGGTTGTGTTGACACCTGAGTTTTTGTTATCTGACTTTTGGACTATTTTTAACAAAATGGCTATCTAAAGATTTTCGTCGGATACATTTGGGGAAAAGGGCCATGGAGAGGGGACTAGTTGCCCTCCAATCTCTTTTGACTCTAAAAACCTGAACTAGAACTTTCAATATCCATTCAAATGAGCCCTCTCTGCAGTTTTCACGAGTTTTAACGAGTTTCACGAGTTTCTCTCTGCAGTTTTAAAACGCCTGCCCCGAGGCCCTGGTGTTTTTTTCGGCACCTGACTTTTGTTATCTGACTTTTGAAATATTTTTAACAAAATGGCTATCTAAAAATTTTCATCGGATCCGTTTGGGGAAAAGGAGCGTGGGGGTTAGTTGCCCTCTAATCTCTTTTGACCCTCAAAATCTGAACTAGAACGTTCAATTTCCATTCAAATGAGCCCTCTCTGAAGTTCTTATGAGCATTCCTTCCATAAGAACCATATATTCCCTCAGGGCATAACTTACAACAACTGCCCTTGGGCCCTGGGGGGCTGTTTCGATCGCGGAGTTTTGTTATATGATCTTCGAACTATTTTTAAAAAAGGCTATCTCAAAGATCTTATCGGGTGGGTTTGAGAAAAAAGGACATTGAGGAGGGGGAGGCTAGTTGCCCACCGACCTCCTTTAACTGTTGAAAAGTGAACTAGAACTTTCAATTTCCAATAAAATGAGTTCTCTTTGAAGTTCATACGAGCATCCCTTCTAAAAGAACCATATATTCCCCAAGGGCACAACTTACAACGCCTGCCCTCGGGCCCTAGGGGGTTGTGTCAATCTCGGAGATTTCGTTAAATGATCTTTGACCTATTTTAAAAAATGGCTATCTAAATTTCTTATAGGAGCGGTTCGAGGAAAAAAGGGCGTGGAGAGGGGCGCTAGTTGCCCTCTAACCTCTTTTGACTGTTAAAAATTGAATTAGAACTTTCAATATCCGATCAAATGAGCCTGCTTTGAAGTTTATACGAGCATGCTTTTCATTAGAGCCATATATGCCCCTGGTTTATAGCTTACAAGGCCTTCTCCCGAGGCCTGGGGATTGTGTCGACACCGGAATTATTGTTATATGATCTTTGAACTATTTTTAACAAAATGGCTATCTCAAAATTTTTATTGGATGCATTTGGGAAAAAAGGGCTCCAGGGAAGGGGCTGGCTACCCTCTGATCTATTTTGACTCTGATCTATTTGACTTTCAATTTCCAATCAAATGAGACCTCTCTGAAGTTTATACGAGCATTCAATCCATAAGAACCATTTATGCCCCAAGCGCATAACTTACAACGCCTGTCCCTGGGCCCTGGAGGGTTGTGTTGACACCTGAGTTATTGTTATCTGACTTTTGGACTATTTTTAACAAAATGGCTATCTAAAGATTTTCGTCAGATACATTTGGGGAAAAGGGCCATGGAGAGGGGACTAGTTGCCCTCCAATCTCTTTTGACTCTAAAAACCTGAAGTAGAACTTTCAATTTCCATTCAAATGAGCCCTCTCTGCAGTTTTCACGAGTTTTAACGAGTTTCACGAGTTTCTCTCTGCAGTTTTAAAACGCCTGCCCCGAGGCCCTGGTGTTTTTTTCGGCACCTGACTTTTGTTTTCTGACTTTTGAAATATTTTTAACAAAATGGCTATCTAAAAATTTTCATCGGATGCATTTGGGGAAAAGGAGCGTGGGGGTTAGTTGCCCTCTAATCTCTTTTGACTCTCAAAATCTGAACTAGAACGTTCAATTTCCATTCAAATGAGCCCTCTCTGAAGTTCTTATGAGCATTCCTTCCATAAGAACCATATATTCCCCCAGGGCATAACTTACAACAACTGCCCTTGGGCCCTGGGGGGCTGTTTCGATCGCGGAGTTTTGTTATATGATCTTCGAACTATTTTTAAAAAAGGCTATCTCAAAGATCTTATCGGGTGGGTTTGAGAAAAAAGGACGTTGAGGAGGGGGAGGCTAGTTGCCCACCGACCTCCTTTAACTGTTGAAAAGTGAACTAGAACTTTCAATTTCCAATAAAATGAGTTCTCTTTGAAGTTCATACGAGCATCCCTTCTAAAAGAACCATATATTCCCCCAGGGCACAACTTACAACGCCTGCCCTCGGGCCCTAGGGGGTTGTGTCAATCTCGGAGATTTCGTTAAATGATCTTTGACCTATTTTAAAAAATGGCTATCTCAAAGTTCTTATAGGAGCGGTTCGAGGAAAAAAGGGCGTGGAGAGGGGCGCTAGTTGCCCTCCAACCTCTTTTGACTGTTAAAAATTGAATTAGAACTTTCAATATCCGATCAAATGAGCCTGCTTTGAAGTTTATACGAGCATCCTTTTCATTAGAGCCATATATGCCCCTGGTTTATAGCTTACAAGGCCTTCTCCCGAGGCCTGGGGATTGTGTCGACACCGGAATTATTGTTATATGATCTTTGAACTATTTTTAACAAAATGGCTATCTCAAAATTTTTATTGGATGCATTTGGGAAAAAGGGCTCCAGGAAAGGGGCTGGCTACCCTCTGATCTATTTTGACTCTGATCTATTTGACTTTCAATTTCCAATCAAATGAGACCTCTCTGAAGTTTATACGAGCATTCAATCCATAAGAACCATTTATGCCCCAAGCGCATAACTTACAACGCCTGCCCCTGGTTCCTGGGAGCGTGTGTCGACACCGGAGTTCTTGTTATATGATTTTTGAACTATTTTTAACAAAAGTGCTTTCTCAAAATTTTTATCGGATGGGTTTGAAAAAAGGCCTGGGGGGAGGGGCAGTTGCCCTCGGATCTCTCTTGAGTCATAAAAAGTGAACTCGAACTTTCAATTTTCAATCAAATGAGCCCTCTCTGAAGTTTATGCGAATACCTCTTCTATAAGAACCATAATGCTCCCAGGGTATAACTTACAACCCCTGCCCTCGGGCCCTGGGGGATTATGTCAACCCTGGAGTTTTTGTTATATGATTGTTGAACTATTTTTTTTAATGGCTATCTCAAAGTTTTTATACGATGGGTTTGAGGAAAAAATGGCTTGAAGGGACCCGGGGCGGGGGGGGGGGTATTTGGCCTTCGATCTCTTTTGACTCATAAAAAGTGAATTACAAATTTCAATTTCCAATCAAATGAGCCCTCTTTGAATTTTATACAAGGATCCCTTCTATAAGAACCATATATGCCCCCAGGGCAAAACTTACAACCCCTACCCTCTGGTCCCGGGGGATTGTGTCGACCCTAGAGTTTTAGTTATAAGATCTTTGAACTATTTTTTTTTTAATGGCTATCTCAAAGTTTTTATAGGATGGTTTGAGGAAAAACGGGCGTAGAGGGGGGGGGGATTTAGTTGCCCTCTGATTTCTTTTGACTCTTAAAAAGTTAACTAGGCATTTTGTTAAAAAGAGTTCAAAGGTCAGATAAGAAAAACACCTGTGTCGAAGCAACCCCCCGGGGCCAGGGGGCCAGCGTTGTAAGTAATACTCTAGGGGCATATATAGTTCTTATGGAAGGGATGCTCCTATAAAGTTCGGAGAAGGCTTATATGATTGAAAATCGTAAGTTCTCGTTCACTTTTTAAAAGTCAAAAGAGATCGGAGGGCAACTGACCCCCCTCTCCACGCTCTTATTTCCTCAAACTCTTCCGATAAAAAACTTTGAGAGAGCCATTTTTTTCAAAATGGTTCAAAGATCATTTAACGAAAACTCCGGGGTCGACACAATCTTTCAGGGTTTAAAAAAAAGGCATGGGGGCACTTGCCCTCGAATCTCTTCTGACACCTAAAGAGTGAACTCGAAACTGTCAATTTCCAATCAAATTAGCCCTCTCTAAAGGTTATACAAGTATTCCTTCAATAAGAACAATATATGCCCCCAGGGGCATAGCTTGCAACGCTTGCCCCTGGGCCCTGGAGGGTTGTGTCGACACCTGAGTCTTTGTTATCTGACTTTTGGGGGGAAAATGGCCGTGGAGAGGGGACTATTTGCCCTCCAATCTCTTTTGACTCTCAAAACCTGAACTAGAACTTTCAATTTCCATTCAAATGAGCCCTCTCTGCAGTTTTCACGAGTTTTAACGAGTTTCACGAGTTTCTCTCTGCAGTTTTAAAACGCCTGCCCCGAGACTGTGGTGTTTTTTTCGGCACCTGAGTTTTGTTATTTGACTTTTGAAATATTTAAAAAAAATGGCTATCTAAAAATTTCCATCGGATGCATTTGGGGAAAAGGGCCATGGAGAGGGGACTAGTTGCCCTCTAATCTCTTTTGAATCTCAAAATCTGAACTAGAACGTTCAATTTCCATTCAAATGAGCCCTCTCTGAAGTTCTTATGAACATTCCTTCCATAAGAACCATATATTCTCCCAGGGCATAACTTACAACAACTGCCCTTGGGCCCTGGGGGGCTGTTTCGATCGCGGAGTTTTGTTATATGATCTTCGAACTATTTTTAAAAAAGGCTATCTCAAAGATCTTATCGGGTGGGTTTGAGAAAAAAGGACGTTGAGGAGGGGGAGGCTAGTTGCCCATCGACCTCCTTTAACTGTTGAAAAGTGAACTAGAACTTTCAATTTCCAATAAAATGAGTTCTCTTTGAAGTTCATACGAGCATCCCTTCTATAAGAACCATATATTCCCTCAGGGCACAACTTACAACGCCTGCCCTCGGGCCCTAGGGGGTTGTGTCAATCTCGGAGATTTCGTTAAATGATCTTTAACCTATTTTAAAAAATGGCTATCTCAAAGTTTTTATCGGAGGGGTTCGAGGAAAAAAGGGCGTGGAGAGGGGCGCTAGTTGCCCTCCAACCTCTTTTGACTGTTAAAAATTGAACTAGAACTTTCAATATCTGATCAAATGAGCCTGGTTTGAAGTTTATACGAGCATCCTTTTCATTAGAGCCATATATGCCCCTGGTTTATAGCTTTCAACGCCTGCTCCCGAGGCCTGGGGATTGTGTCGACACCGGAATTATTGTTATATGATCTTTGAACTATTTTTAACAAAATGGCTATCTCAAAATTTTTATCGGATGCATTTTGGGGGGAATGGGGCGTGGGGGGATAGTTGCCCTCGGATCTGTTTTGAATATTAAAAACTGAACTAGAACTTTCAATTTCCAACCAAATGAGCCCTCGCTGAACTTTATACGAGCATTCCTTCCCTAGCAGCTATATATACCCCCCAGGAATAACTTACAACGCCTTTTTTTTTCAAACCCATCCGATGAAAATTTTGAGAGGTTGGATGAGAAAAACTTCGGTGTCGATACAATCCACCAGGGCCCAGGGGCAGGCGTTCTAAGTTATGCCCTAAGGGCATGTATGGTTCTTATGAAAGGGATGCTCGTATAAACTTCAGAGAGGGCTCATTTGATTGGAAATTGGAAGTTCTAGTTCACTTTTTAAGAGTCGAGAACTTGGCCACTAGCACCCCTCCACGCCCTTTCCCCCTAACCCATCAGCTACAAATTTGTAGATAGCCATTTTCAAAAATAATTCAAAAATTGGATAAGAAAACTCTGGTATTGACACAACCCCCCAGGGCCGTGAGGGTATGTGTTGTGAGTGTTTTCCTGGGGGTGTATATAGTTCTCATGAAAGGGATGCAGATAAAAACTTCAGAGAGGGCTTACTTGATTGGAAATTGAAAGTTCTAGTTCACTTTTTAAGAGCCAAAAGATAACAGTGGGCAACTATTCCCCCTCCCTCAAACCCTTTTTTCTCCAAACCCATCCAATAAAAAATTTTAGTTAGCCATTTCGTTAAAAATAGCTCAGAGGTCAGCTAAGAAAAACTCCTCTTCTGAAGCGACCCCCAGGGCCCAGGGGCAGGCGTTTTAAGTAATGCTTTGGGGGCATATATGGTTCTTATAGAAGGGATGGAGGTGTTGACACAACCCCCCGGGGGCAGGCGTTTGAGTTATGCCCTGGGACATGTATGGTTCCTATGAAAGGGGATGCTCGTATAAAGTTCCGAGAGGGCTCATTTGACTAGAAAATGAAAGTTCGCGTTCACTTTTTATAAGTCAAGAGAAATCCGAGGGCAACTAGCCCCCCTCCCCACGCTTTTTTTTCCAAACCGCTTCGATTAAAATTTTTAGATAGGCATTTTGTTAAAAAGAGTTCAAAGGTCAGATAAGAAAAACACCTGTGTCAAAGCAACCCCCCGGGGCCTGGGGGCCGGCGTTGTAAGTAATACTCTAGGGGCATATATAGTTCTTATGGAAGGGATGCTCCTATAAACTTCGGAGAAGGCTTATATGATTGAAAATTGGAAGTTCTTGTTCACTTTTTAAAAGTCAAAAGAGATCGGAGGGCAACTGGCCCCCTTCTCCACGCTTTTATTTCCTCAAACTCTTCCGATAAAAAACTTTGAGAGAGCTAATTTTTTCAAAATGGTTCAAAGATCATTTAACGAAACCTCCGGGGTCGACACAATCTTTCAGGGTTTAAAAAAAAGGCATGGGGGCACTTGCCCTCGGATCTCTTCTGACACCTAAAGAGTGAACTCGAAACTGTCATTTTCCAATCAAATGAGCCCTCTCTAAAGGTTATACAAGTAATCCTTCAATAAGAACAATATATGCCCCCAGGGGCATAACTTACAACGCCTGCCCCTGGGCCCTGGAGGGTTGTGTTGACACCTGAGTTTTTGTTATCTGACTTTTGGACTATTTTTAACAAAATGGCTATCTAAAGATTTTCGTCGGATACATTTGGGGAAAAGGGCCATGGAGAGGGGACTAGTTGCCCTCCAATCTCTTTTGACTCTAAAAACCTGAACTAGAACTTTCAATTTCCATTCAAATGAGCCCTCTCTGCAGTTTTCACGAGTTTTAACGAGTTTCACGAGTTTCTCTCTGCAGTTTTAAAACGCCTGCCCCGAGGCTCTGGTGTTTTTTTCGGCACCTGAGTTTTGTTATCTGACTTTTGAAATATTTTTAACAAAATGGCTATCTAAAACTTTTCATCGGATGCATTTGGGGAAAAGGGCGTGGGGGTTAGTTGCCCTCTAATCTCTTTTGACTCTCAAAATCTGAACTAGAACGTTCAATTTCTATTCAAATAAGCCCTCTCTGAAGTTCTTATGAGCATTCCTTCCATAAGAACCATATATTCCCCCAGGGCATAACTTACAACAACTGCCCTTGGGCCCTGGGGGGCTGTTTCGATCGCGGAGTTTTGTTATATGATCTTCGAACTGTTTTAAAAAAAGGCTATCTCAAAGATCTTATCGGGTGGGTTTGAGAAAAAAGGACGTTGAGGAGGGGGAGGCTAGTTGCCCACCGACCTCCTTTAACTGTTGAAAAGTGAACTAGAACTTTCAATTTCCAATAAAATGAGTTCTCTTTGAAGTTCATACGAGCATCCCTTCTATAAGAACCATATATTCCCCCAGGGCACAACTTACAACACCTGCCCTCGGGCCCTAGGGGGTTGTGTCAATCTCGGAGATTTCGTTAAATGATCTTTGACCTATTTTAAAAAATGGCTATCTCAAAGTTCTTATAGGAGCGGTTCGAGGAAAAAAGGGCGTGGAGAGGGGCGCTAGTTGCCCTCCAACCTCTTTTGACTGTTAAAAATTGAATTAGAACTTTCAATATCCGATCAAATGAGCCTGCTTTGAAGTTTATACGAGCACCCTTTTCATTAGAGCCATATATGCCCCTGGTTTATAGCTTACAAGGCCTTCTCCCGAGGCCTGGGGATTGTGTCGACACCGGAATTATTGTTATATGATCTTTGAACTATTTTTAACAAAATGGCTATCTCAAAATTTTTATTGGATGCATTTGGGAAAAAAGGGCTCCAGGGAAGGGGCTGGCTACCCTCTGATCTATTTTGACTCTGATCTATTCGACTTTCAATTTCCAATCAAATGAGACCTCTCTGAAGTTTATAAGAGCATTCAATCCATAAGAACCATTTATGCCCCAAGCGTATAACTTACAACACCTGCCCCTGGGCCCTGGAGCGTGTGTCGACACCGGAGTTCTTGTTATATGATTTTTGAACTATTTTTAACAAAAGTGCTTTCTCAAAATTTTTATCGGATGGGTTTGAAAAAAGGCGTGGGGGGGCAGTTGCCCTCGGATCTCTCTTGAGTCATAAAAAGTGAACTCGAACTTTCAATTTTCAATCAAATGAGCCCTCTCTGAAGTTTATGCGAATACCTCTTCTATAAGAACCATAATGCTCCCAGGGTATAACTTACAACCCCTGCCCTCGGGCCCTGGGGGATTATGTCAACCCTGGAGTTTTTGTTATATGATTGGTGAACTATTTTTTTTAATGGCTATCTCAAAGTTTTTATACGATGGGTTTGAGGAAAAAATGGCTTGAAGGGGCCCGGGGCGGGGGGGGGGGATATTTGGCCTTCGATCTCTTTTGACTCATAAAAAGTGAATTATAAATTTCAATTTCCAATCAAATGAGCCCTCTTTGAATTTTATGCAAGGATCCCTTCTATAAGAACCATATATGCCCCCAGGGCAAAACTTACAACCCCTACCCTCTGGTCCCGGGGGATTGTGTCGACCCTAGAGTTTTAGTTATAAGATCTTTGAACTATTTTTTTTAATGGCTATCTCAAAGTTTTTATAGGATGGTTTGAGGAAAAACGGGCGTAGAGGGGAGGGGGGGGATTTAGTTGCCTTCTGATTTCTTTTGACTCTTAAAAAGTTAACTAGAAATATCAATTTCCAATCAAATGAGCTCTTTTTCAAGTTTACATGAACATCTCTTCCGTAAAAACAATATATGCACCCAGGGCATATCTTGTAATGCCTCCCCCCGGGCCCTGGGGGGTTGTGTCAACAACGGATTTTTTGTTATATGATCTTTCAACTATTTTTAATGAAAAGGCTATATCAAAATTTTTATCGGATGGGTTTGAAAAAAGGCGTGGGGAGGGCAATTGCCCTCAGATCTCTTTTGACTCTTGAAAAGTGAACTCGAACTTTCAATTTCCAATCAAATGAGCCCTCTCTGAAGTTTATACGTGCTTCCCTTCCATAAGATCCATATATGCCCCCAGGGCATAACTTACAACACCTGCCTCCGGGCCCTGGGGGGTTGTGTCGACACCTGAGTTTTTGTTATATGACTCTTGAACTATTTTTAACAAAATGGCTATCTAAAAATTTTCACATTTGGGAAAGAGGGGTGTGGGGGGCTAGTTGCCCACCAGTCTCTTTTGACTCTCAAAAAGTGAACTGCAATTTCCACTCAAATGAGCGCTCTCTGAAGTTCGTATGAGTATTTCTTCCATAAGAACCATATTTTCCCCCAGGGCATAACTAACAACAACTGTCCTTGGGCCCTGGGGTTGTTTCGACCCCGGAGTATTCGTTATATGATCTTTGAACTATTTTTGAAAAAGGCTATCTCAAAGATATTATCGGATGGGTTTGAGAAAAAAGGACGTGGAGGGGGGGGGGGCTAGTAGCCCTCGGACCTCCTTTAACTCTTAAAAAGTGAACTAGAACTTTCGATTTCCAATCAAAGGAGCCACATTTTTATAGGATGGCTTGAGGAAAAACGGGCGTGGAGAGGTAGGGCGGGGGGGGGGGGGGGGTATTTGCCCTCTGATCTCTTTTGACTCTTTAAAAGTTAACTAGAACTATCAATTTCCAACCAAATGAGCTCTCTTTCAAGTTTACATGAGCATCCCTTCCATAAAAACCATATATGGTTTTTAACTATAATATGGTAGTTATGGTAGTTAACCATATACGGTTAACTTGCAACGCCTGTCCACCGGGCACTGGGGATTTGTGTCAGCAACGGATTTTTTGTTATATGATCTTTGAATTATTTTTAACGAAATGTCTCTCTCAAAATTTTTTATCAGCTGGGTTTGAAAAAAGGCGTGGGGGAGGGGCAGTTGCCATCGGATCTCTTTTGACTCTTAAAAAGTTAACTCAAACTTTTAATTTCCATTCGAATGAGCTCTCTCTCTGAAGTTTATAAAAGCATCCCTTCCATAGGAACCACATATTCCCCCAGGGCATAACTTACAACGCCTGCCCCGGGCCCTGAGGGGTTTTGTCGACACCTGAGTGTTTGTTATCTGGCTTTTCAACTATTTTTAACAAAATGACTTTCTAAAAATTTTCATCGAATGCATTTGGGGGAAAGGGGTTTGGGTGGGGTAGTTGCCCTCCAACCTCTTTTGACTCTCAAAACCTGGACTAGAACTTTCAATTTCCACTAAAATGAGCCCTCTCTGAAGTTCTTATGAGTATTCTACCCATAAGAACCATATATTCCTCTAGGGCATAACTTACAACAACTACCCTTGGGCCCTGGGGGGTTGTTTTGACCCCGGAGTTTTCGTTATATTATCTTTGAACTATTTTTTAAAAAAAAGGCTATCTCAAACATCTTATCGGATGGGTTTGAGAAACAAAGTACATGGAGGAGGGGCTAGTTGCCCTCTGACCTCCTTTAACTCTTAAAATTGAACTAGAAGTTTCAATTTCCACCCAAATGAGCCCTTTTTGAAGTTTATACGAACATCCCTTCTATAAGAACCATATGTTCTCCCAGGGCATAATTTACAGCGCCTGCCCTCAGGCCCTAGGGGGTTGTGTCGACCCAGGAGATTTCGTTATATGATCTTTGAACTATTTTAAAAAATGGCTATCTCAAAGTTCTTATCGGATGGGTTCGAAGAACAAAGGGTGCGGAGTCGGGGGGGATAGTTACCCACTAACCTCTTTTGACTTTTAAAAATTGAACTAAAACTTTCAATTTCTGATCAAATGAGCCTCTTTTGAAGTTTATACGAGTATCCCTTCCATTACAGCAATATATGCCCCCAGTGCATAACATAAGCGCCTGCCCCCGGGCCCTGGGGATTGTATCGACACCGGAGTTATTGTTATATGATCTTTGAACTATTTTTAACAAAATGGCTTTCTCAAAATTTTTATCGGATGCATTTGGGAAAAAAGGGCTCCAGGGATGGTGCTGGTTACCCTCTGATCTATTTTGGCTATTAAAAAGTGAGTTAGAAATTTCGATTTCCAATCAAATGAGCCCTCTTTGAAGCTTATACGAGCATTCCATCCATAAGAACCATATATGCCCCCAGGGTATAACTTACAACGCCTGCCCCCGGGCCCTGGGGGCTTGTGTCAACACCGAAGTTTCTGTTATATGATCTTTGAACTAGTTTTAACAAAGTGCTCTCTCAAACTTTTTATCGGATGGGTTTGAAAAAAGGCTCAGGGGAGGGGGTGGTCAGTTGCCCTCAGATCTCTTTTGAGTCTTAAAAATCGAACTCGAATTGTCAATCTCCAATCAAATGAGCCCCCTCTGAAGTTTATACGAGCATCCTTTCTATAAGAACGATATATACCCCCAGGGCATAGCTTACAACCCCTACCCTATGGTCCCGGAGGATTGTGTCGACCCTGGAGTTTTTGTTATAAGATCTTTGAACTTTTTTTTTTTTTTTAAATGGCTATCTCAAAGTTTTTATAGGATGGTTTGAGGAAAAACGGGCGTGGAGAGGGCGGATTTAGTTGCCCTCTGATCTATTTTGACTCTTAAAATGTTAACTAGAACTATCAATTTCCAATCAAATGGTCTCCCTTTCAAGTTTACATGAGCATAAAAACAATATATACACCCAGAGCATAACTTGCAACGCCCCCCCCCCCCCTGGGCCTTGGGGGGTTGTGTCAACAACGGATTTTTTGTTATATGATCTCTAAACTATTTTTAACGAAATGGCTGTCTCATAATTTTTATCGGATTGGTTTGAAGAAAGGCGAGTTGCCCTAGCATCTCTTTTGACTCTTGAAAAGTGAACTCAAACTTTCAATTTCCAATCAAATGAGCCCTCTCTGAAGTTTATACGGGCATCCCTTCCATAAGAATCATATATGCCCCCAGAGCATAACTTACAACACCTTCCTCCGGGCCCTGGGGGGTTGTGTCGACACCTGAGTTTTTGTTATCTGACTCTTGAACTATTTTTAACAAAATGGCTATCTAGAAATTTTCATTAGATGCATTTGGGATAAAGGGGCGTGGGGGGGGCTAGTTGCCCTCCAATCTCTTTTGACTCTCAAAAACTGAACTTCAATTTCCATTCAAATGAGCCCTCTCTGAAGTCCCTGTGAGTATTTCTTCCATAAGAATCATATATTCCCCCAGGGCATAACTAACAACAACTGCCCTTGGGGGGTTGTGTCGACCCCGGAGTATTCGTTATATGATCTTTGAACTATTTCTGAAAAAATGCTATCTCAAAGATATAATCGGATGGGTTTGAGAAAAAAGGACGTGAAGGAGGGGGGGGGGCTAGTGACCCTTGGACCTCCTTTAACTCTTAAAAAGTGAACTAGAACTTTCTATATCCAGTCAAAGGAGCCAAAATTTTTATAGGATGGCTTGAGGAAAAATGGGAATGGAGAGGTAGGGCGGGGGGGTTATTTGCCCTCTGATCTCATTTGACTCTTAAAAAGTGAACTAGAACTTCAATTTCTAGTCAAATGAGCCCTCTCTGAAATTTATGCGAACATTTCATCCATAAGAACCATATATGCCCCCAAGGCATAACTTACAATGCCTGCCCTCGGGCCCTGGGGGCTTGTTTCGACATCGGAGTTCTTTTATATGATCTTTGAACCAATTTTAAAAAAAGGGCTCTCTCAAAATTTGTATCGAATGGGTTTGAAAAAAGGCGTGGGGGGATTTGCCCTCGGATCTCTTTTTACTCTTCAAAAGTAAACTCAAACTTTCAATTTCCAATCAAATGAGCCCTTTCTGAAGTTTAAATGAGCATACTTTCCATAAGAACCATGTGTGCCCCCAGAGCATAACTTAAAACGCCTGCCCCCACGCCCGGGGGGTTTTTTCGACACCTGAGTTTTGTTATCTGACTTTTGAACTATTTTTAACAAAATGGCTATCTAAAAATTTTGATCGGATACATTTGGGGAAAAGGGGCGTGGGGGGAGGCTAGTTTCCCTCCAATCTCTTTTGACTCTCAAAAACTGAACTAGAACGTTCAATTTCCATTCAGTTCAGTTCAGTTCAGTTCATTTTATTTAACATCAAAATACATTTAACAAATATGCCAATACCTGCCCCAAGAAAGATACCAAAAAGTACTTGCGACTGGGCGGGTACATACAACTCATTTACTAATTAATGATTAACTATAAAAAAACAAAAAACACTAAAAAACAACAAAAAAAAAATATCAATCTCTCATCAATTCATTTAATAATAATAACAATAATAATAATAATAATAATAAAGATAAATAATAATAATAATAATAATAAAGAGAAAAAAAAACTATGAACCTTGACCTAACAAATATTTTTTCAATTTATTTTTAAATAACCCCAGGTGCTCAGCCACCCGAATGCTCTCCGGAATAGAGTTCCACACATTAGTTGTAAAAACGTATATAATAGAACGTATAAAATATAGAACGTGTAAAAACGTTTCAGTTTCAAGTCACAAAAGTAGGCACTACAGCAACATAATTTTGCCAGTTTCTCTCATTCAACACCACATGTAGATAGATCAATCTAAAAAATAATCATCTTTGAAACGCGTTCAGTCCCACCATAGAGCCTATGAACTGGAAGACGAAATTTGACCTCTCCCGCATCATCAAAGGCTTCTTCTCTTTCACTGGGGAACACGAACTTCCAAGATGGGAGTTGCCCTTTCAGGAAGTAGACAAAGTAACCATCACCTAGTTCCTAGGACATCACCAGTATAAAATTTTGAACCCTTCTTGCGTTTGTAATCCACCAAAATGAAATTACCAGGTTTCATCGCATCTGTTCTGTTTTGCTCCATAGCAATCCCTAGGGCTTCAGATCCGAAAGAGTCTTCCGAGTTATCGTCACAAACAATATCCTGCTCCTATTCACTTTTGTCACTGAGGTTAAGTATTTTTCTTTTTTTGGTCATGCCTTTCTTTTGGCTGGTGTTTTGGCTTCTTGCACAACGCTCTTTATCTTTCAATTTTGATTCCTTCCTTTCTTTTTTCTGTCTCCTTTCAGTTTCTACAGCATGAATAGCATCTTTCACCGGTGTAGATGTAAGTTCCTTTGACAGGTTGTCTGCCTCCCTTCCGATTTGCAGCTTCTCTCTTTGGTAGTGGAGCTATATCTTCTGGATGAACAAGCAAGGACCTGGATAAATTTTGAAATTGGCAAGGCAACTCACCCATGACTCCATCAGTCTCAGGCAAATTATCCTCACATGCCATCGACTGTTCCTCTGGTGGAGGAGGAGCTGCTCTACTTTTAGTCTGCAGAGCTGACTTTTATCCTCCACTTCTCTCCTATGGAGGCTACGGAGGGGTTGGGTATCAGAAAAGAGTGAATGAGTCGCTTCTCAAGTTTTGACGACCAACCCTTCCCTACGAAGTGGTCGAGAAAAAAAGAATTTTACCCCTTATCTGGCCGGTCGTCAGACTCTGATGGACGCAAACCTATACTTTATTCTATATTCGCTTCTCCTTTGGTGTTTCCTTAGCCAAAGGACTGAAGAATGTAAGTTTACAGAAAACCGGGAAAATATTTTGTCCCTTTTTAGACCCATAGAACATCCTTTTTGTATGTACTACTTTTTTTGGCCCATGTGTTAGGGAAAAAGTTTCCCTTTCACGGACCCATTAGCCCCCCCCCCCCCCCTTCCAAGGATAAGTTAACCCACTTGACCTAGAAAACAATCCCTGAGAGTTTCGAGCCAAAGGCACCCCCGACATTACACAAGCACTCCTTTTCCAATGTAAAACCTATGTGCAAAAATTTGGCTATATACATTATTTACAGCCCTAGCCTCAGGGCTGGGGGGTCATACCACCCTCACATGCATATTTGGTGGACATATTGACTATTTTTTACCGATATGATATTTAAAAATTCTGAACTAATGTCTTGAAGGGCTTGGCTGTTTAGCGAAAGAAGGTTATGGAAGGAGTGGTTGTCCTCCGATAACTTTTGACTCTTTAAAAGGGCACGAGAACTTATGTTTTCCAATAGAATGAACCCCGCTAAAATTTCTACAGCCATCCCCTTCCATGCCAAGTAACCGGTGAAAAAATATAGTACTTTGCAGTTTTATAGCTCTTTCCTTAGGTAGTGCTAGAGCGCTGCCTCTATGCAAAGGGGTGCCAAACTATGGAAAGCTACATACTTGTCTTGGTATTCTCTGTTTCAAATCCTTGATTCTAATGTTCATACGAACAAAATGCAACCAAATAGTAGTTTATATGAACAGAAGTGCCAAATGTACTCCGGCCTTTAGGGGTTTGTGCCATAACCAGAATGGTATGTCGCATCTCAACCAAACTTGGTCAGAGGTAAGAATTGATGTTCTAGTTCTTGTCTTTTTAAGGTTGGAGACCATTCAAGGAAGATTAGACTTACAGCAATCAGATACTTCATCGAAAAGAACTATCGTCAGTCGGGTGTCAAAAGGTCATATCTCCATAATGGTAAATTTTCAGAGGCCCAAAAAAACCTCACAACTTTTTTATCTCCCCTCCGATAACCGTAAAACAAAATTGGATTGATATGCAAAATCAAAACACATCAACCCTTTTTTTACGGTTATCACAGGGGAATTAAAAGAATTGTGCGTTTTTGCTTTTCCAGAAATTTAAAATTTTAGAGATCCAACCTTTTGATACCAGACTGATGTTATGCTTCCACACTGTTAAGAATCTTAGCTGTGGGATTAACTAATGTAAGACTTAAAAATAAAATAGTTTAGATACCTGTTAAATAAGTAAAGGGGGTTCTCTACTTTGTTTGAGAACATGCAAACAATCCTGATGCTATTAGAAAAGCTTTTGTTGTCTGCAGTTTTGTTGAGCTGCATATTCTTTGTACCATTTGATCCTCGTCTTAATTGATGTAGTAACTTGTTTGTACTGGTGAATAACGGTAATAACAATCCTTCATTTTTGGGTAATCAAACAGTTCGTGGTAACGAACTGTAAGTAAGGAACGACCCGGCTCAATAGTAACCGAAACTCTAAAAAACGGAATTTTTTTAGATACATCAAAAGAATCAGATTTGAATGCTGATTTCAAATATAAAGTTTCATTTAGTCATACCCATCAAAAGTTACGCGAATAGAAAATTTGCCTGATTTTTGAAAAAGGGGGGACGCCCCCTAAAGGCTATAGAACCTTAATGAAAATCACACGATCAGATTCAGCGTATAAGAGAATCCTACTGTAGAAGTTTCAAGCTCCTATCTGCAAAAATGTGGAATTTTGTATTTTTTGCCAGAAAAAAGATCACGGATGCGTGTTTATTTGTTTTTTTTTCCCCAGGGGTGATTGTATCAACCCAGTGGTCCTAGAATATCGTAGGAAGGCTCATTCTAACGGAAATGAAATGCGCTAGTGCCCTTTTTAAGTGACCAAAAAAATGGAGGGCAACTAGGCCCCCTCCCCCGCTCACTTTTTCCCCAAAGTCACCTGATCCAAATTTTGAGATAGCCATTTTGTTCAGCATGGTCGAAAATATAACAACTATTTCTTTTAAGATGAATTAACCCTTAAAGTCCCCGGGGGGAGGGATGAAAGTTATGAAGTTTACCCAATGTTTACATATAGTATTGGTTATTGGGAAGTATATAGACGTTTTCAGGGGGATTTTTTCTGTTATTGGGGGGGGTCGGGGGTTATGTTGGAGTATCTTTCCATGGGTTAAGTTTTCATGGGGTAAGGGACATTGCTATGAAGGGGCGCCAGATTTCCCAGCATTATTTAACAAAAACGATCAGAACCTAAATAAAAAAAAACAAGTTTTTCAACTGAAAGCAAGGAGTAAAATCAAAACTTAAAACGAACAGAAATTGTTACGTATATGACTGGGTTCGCCTCCTAATCAATACCTCACTCTTTAGCCGAAGATTTTTTAGTACTTTCATAAAAGCTATTTATTCTAATTAATGGCCTTTTTGATTAAGGGTTCATTTTTAAAGAATTGAAACAAAATTTGAACTTCAGCGTAAAGGGCGAGGTATTGAATAGGGGGCGAACTTCCTAATATACGTATTAAAAATGTATGAATATAGAAGTTCGTTACGTAAGTTAATTCGTAAGTTACGTATATTTATTACTAATAAAAACGTTCGTAAATAAAAATAAACAACTTTCGAGAAAGCCATTTAACCAGATAAAAGTAAAATTTATATGCAAATTTTGCTTTAATTATTCATGTACGGTGAGCCAAAATCAAAACCTGCATTAATTCAAAAACGTTCAAAATTAAATTAAAAAAAAGTTTTTTTTTAACTGAAAGTAAGGAATGACATTAAAACTTAAAACGAACAAAAATTATTCCGTATATGAAAGGGGCTGTCCCCTCCTCAACGCCTCGCTCTTTACACTTAAAGTTCTCGATTGTTTTAAAAAATACAGCTGTCAGAAAGAGTCTAACTTTAGCGTAAACAGCGAGGCGTTAAGGAGGGGACAGCCCCTTTGATAAACGGAATAATTTACAATACACCATTAAAGATAGGGCTCACCATCTTAATTAGGGAACGGTTCTCGGTGCTGTAAATCCTTGAATGCTGGATACGTGACTCTTCTTTCTTCTCATTTCTCGGAACGGTCAGAAGCTCGTCAAAAATTAGGGAAGATAGAGCAAGGTTTAAGGGGTGGCGCTGTTATTTGAAGGAACCGAAAAGGTGAAAGAATGGAACGAGGTTCTGATTAAGAGCAAAATTCGGGATGGAACCAGATTCCCATCCTTGAATATTTGAATAGAATGTGTAGTTAGTTCAATGAAAACCACGTATAAGCATTACTGTAAAGAGAAGGTAGACGACTGCAAAATTGCTCTAAAACCTTATACAATCAAAGTTCTTGTTCGGCAAAATGTCTTTCAGTTCTACCCTAATATATTATAAGTGTGATGTTTTAGTTTGTCGGTTTTATTATGTTTTTTTTCTTTTTTTGTCCTTTTTTTAGTGCTAACCATCGTGTTTCAGGGGAAAAGTCGTCAGCACACATCTCCACATTTGGGGATAAACACAAAAAAGATGCTGAGCCCTAACAAAGGGAAAATTTTCTTAATGGGAATATCTGATGTTTGGTTTTACATAGGCAACTTATGTATATTTTTTCCCTTTTCTCTTTTCAAGGCCAGTCTGTGTAAAAGGAGTTGTTGCAGAAACTTTGGAGCAAGGTCAATTGCCTGAAAATTGAAAGTTCGAATTCCCCTTTTAGAGCCGATAGTAGATTGCAGGGCAACCAGCCACCCCGCCCCCCCCCCCCCCAACCCAAAAAAGTTCGATCAAAATTTTGATACAGCCAGCTTGTTCAGAAGCTTTCGGAAGGTCTAATAACTATCAAAACACACTACAAGCAGGCACATTGTAGTAAGAAGCGTGTTGAGGTGGATATTGAACTAAATAAAAAGACACTATATGCCTCAAGGCCGTCAAAACGGCGCACCTGCAGTATTTTAGGTGGAGTTAAGGGCATGCATTAACGGCATAACGGATGTAGCTATAGATTTGAAGGAATATTGGACTGGGGAGTCAAGTAGGTATAAAAACTTTACTTAGGGGGACCAAAAGGAACTTATGAAGGGCAACAAATTTTGAAAAAATGTGGTTGAATTAATCCCTGTTACGATTTTTTTTTTTTTTTTAATCCTGATTTGCTTCACATTTCAGGCCATGAGAACACTTCAATTAAAATTTTAGAACCTCAACCAGAAAACCTCAACCAGAGACCATTAATTCTTGACAACCTGTTTCCGTTATCATTTTTCAAAATTCAAAGCAAGAATCTGTTCAATGCATGAGCTAAAAAGGTACTTATTTAAGAGAACAAAAATTTAAAACAAAAGGTAATGCAATAGAATTCTTATATTTAAATTTTTGATCAATATGTGTCTATATTTAAGGTTGTAAGAGATTGAATACAGGGATGACTTCATCCCTATAAAAGGCAAAACTTAAGCATGTAAAAAATATAGTATTCCCCTTCTTTATCAGCCCAAAATTCTGTTGTAAAGCTATTATTAAGATTTGTTGCGAATTTGTGTCCAGACTATTAATAGCATGTCAAAATCTTATGTTGTGCAGAAAAACAGACACAAACTTCCCAGAAATTCCTTTTATTAACCCATTAAAAAACGATAACATAAAATAATATAACATAAAATAATACCGAAAGATAAGTTTTTCAAAGAAAAGTAAAGAGCGACGTTAAGGTAAAGACGAGCAGAAATAAAGTGAAATAATATAGTCAAACAGTTCGTGGTAACAAACTGTAAGTAAGGACCCGCCTCAATAGTAACCGAAACTCTAAAAATCGGAACTTTGATACCAGTAGATACATCAAAAGAATCGAATTTTTATGCTGATTTCAAATATATAAGTTTCATCAAGTTTAGTCTTACCCATCAAAAGTTACGAGCCAGAAAAAATTGCCTTAATTTCGAAATGAAGGGGGAAACAACCCCTAAAAGTAATAGAATCCTAATCAAAATCACGCCATCAGATTCAGCGTTTCAGAAAACCCTACTGTAGAGGTTTTAAGCTCCTATATGTGAAAATGTGGAATTTAGTATTTTTTTTTGCCAGAAAATAAAAAATTACAGATGCGCGTTTATTTGTTTGTTTTTTTCCCCAGGGGTGATTGCATCGATCCTTTTTGGTCCTAGATTATCGTAAGAGGGCTCATTTGATCCGAAATTACAAGTCCTAGTGCCCCTTTTTAGGTGTCCAAAAAATTGGAGGAAAACTAAGCCCCCTCCCACGCTCATTGTTTTCCCAGAGTTACCTGATCAATATTTTGATACAGCCATTATGTTCAGCATAGTCGAAAATCTAATAAATATGTCTTTGAGGGTGACTTCATCTCCCACAGTTCCGGGGGGAAGGGCTGCAAATTATGAATTTTGCCCATTGTTTACATATAGTATTGGTTATTGGGAAGTATACAGACGTTTTCATGAGGTATTTTTCTTCTTGGAGGAGGGGAGGGGGGGGGGTTCGGAGGAGGTAGTTACGTGGGAGAATATTAACATGGAGGATGTTGTCATGGGGAAGGGACATTTCTATGAAGGGGGCGTCAGATTTCCCAGCATTATGTAAAAAGGATCAGAAATTAAATAAAAAAACTAGTCTTTTCAACTGAAAGTAAGGAGCACCATTAAAACTTAAAACGAACAGATATTATTACGTATATGAGGGATTTCGGCCCCTAGTATATACCTCGCTCTTTACGCTAAAGTTTTTTAGTACTTTCAAAAGAGGAATCTATTCTAATTAAACGGCCTTTGTGATTCAGGGGTTTCTGACTCGAATAAAATTCAAACTTTAGCGTAAAGAGAGAGGTATTGACTAGGGGACGACCCCCCTCATATACGTAAAAATTTCTGTTCGTTTTAAGTTTTAATGTTGCTCCTTGCTTTCAGTTAAAAAAAACTCTTTTTTTAATTCAAACTTAAAATGAACAGAAATCCCTATCAAACAGTTCGTGGTAACGAAATGTAAGTAAGGAGCGACCCGGCTCAATAGTAACCGAAACTCTAAAGAACGGAATTTTGATACCAATAGATACATCAAAAGAATCAAATTTTTATGCTGACTTTAAATATATAAGTTTCATTAAATTTAGTCTTACTAATCGAAAGTTACGATCCTGAGAAAAATGCCTTATTTTCGAAAAAAGGAGAAAACATCCCCTAAAAGTCATAGAATCTTAATGAAGATCACACCGTCAGATTTAGCGTATCAGAGAACCCTGGGAAATGAATTATAATTCAAGGGTGAAGTTATCATCTACTTGATTTAATTTATGATACGGTTACAAATTGTAAAGGGCTTTTATCATTTGACAGTCATCTATACAACTTGTTAAACACATTAAACTTCCCCAAAAGTCTTATTAGCAATAAGCAAATTCTAAAGAAATTAAATGAGCATAGTCCATCATCATCAACAATATTAAAACAAGAAGAAGCAGGTGAAGATTTTAAATCAATCTTGGAAAATACTAGCACACCTAGTAGAAACATTGATATGATGACGACATGGTGGTAGCTAGACAGAAGCGAAGACCTACATCGAAATTATAGGGTTCGAGGTAATCATTATCAAACACCGAAAGCCTTTTTCCCACTGCATATAATGCAAGCAGATCTCTTAAATCTAGATGAGACTCCAAAGCGTCAAAATACACCCTATGTATATTCTACTTGCAATCAGTGTCTATAGTCGCTATGCATATGCCATTCTGTTGCGGACAAAGACAGGTGTTGATGTGGCTCAGGCTATACATAGTATTCTTGAACAAGATTCTTATAAAACATTCAAACGGACCTTGTTAGTGAATTTGTTATTCCACATGCAGAAAAATTACTATAGAAATATAATACAATGCTCTATCATAGTCACAGTCCTATAAAGGCTGTATTGCCCGAACGATTGATAAGAACTACTCGACTTCTAACTTCAAGATATTGTACATTGAAAAATACGGCGGCTTCTATTCATGATTTAAATAAAATCATGCAAATTTATAATCAACGACCTCATCGATCATTGTCCAACGTTAGCTCTCAGAAATTTCATCATGCTGATCATAATACACTAGACATATACCATACCCTACAGGGAATACAACAATATGCATTAGCTGTGTCGAGTTATCAACAAAAATATTACTTGTCGAAAAAAGGGTCGTTTCACTTTCAACTATTCGACAGAACAAAGAATAACTTATACTACCAATCCATTTGAGAATGAAGGAATGTTCCTGAATGCGGATTTTATTGAAGTTCTCGGTTTAAAAGAACGTGTCATTACAGCAGAATATTTCAGTAGGAAAAAACATGTTATCTATGTTGACTATGCACCTAGTTTCTCCACGGACAGTTGTATATTTAATTACAGTTCATTTGAGGAACCGTCAAGAATTGGTAATTCAAATATCCCCCTTCTACGTGTTCCAGAGAGAAAAGGTATTGAAAACAATCACCAATACAATATAAGACATCTCCAGTTTGTTCCCGTAAACACTTCGTATTTGGAACTCTGCCAGTTAAAACTAAGAAGTGAACTCGGAGATCGATTAGCTATAATAAAGGGGTTATGTGTCATTACATGTCATTTTCGACCCGTTGCTTAAGATGAACAATAGAAGAATTCCATTTGCCTGCCCTGACATTGATTGTTATGTTCCTACTCTGAGTCCTCGTCAAATAGGTCATGGATTTGGACTATTACAAGGGGCTTACTACAATATCATGCTATGGTATTGATAGTTGGTTTGCTAGCTGGAGTTTTTACCAATACAATATAAGACAACTCCAGTATGTTCCCGTAAACACTTCGTACTTGGAACTCTGTCAGTTAACACTTAGAATTAAACTCGGAGATCTTTTAGCTATAACAAAGGGGTTGTGTGTTATTACATCTCATTTTTGACCCGTTGCTTAAGATGAACAATAGAATAATTCCATTTGTCTGTCTTAACATTGATTGGTGCTCTGAGTCCACGTCAAATAGGTCATGGATTTGGACT
Organism: Artemia sinica; assembly: GCA_027921565.1. Lineage (NCBI taxonomy): Eukaryota > Metazoa > Arthropoda > Branchiopoda > Anostraca > Artemiidae > Artemia > Artemia sinica. Next base: position 75,143,720 of record CM051258.1, read on the forward strand.
ATTACAAGGGGCGTACTACAATGTCTGGCTATGGTATTGATAGTTGGTTTGCTAGGATATTTTGTTCTGCACTACCCCTTGCCAGAAAATATATAGTACCTGCTCCATCAAATTTTGCTGCCTCAATACTACAGGACCGGGGGTCGGGTAAAAATTTCAACGAGACTCTCAAAGAAAATATAAGAAAATATGAGACCTTCAGCAAAAGCCGTTGGTCAATAATTAAAATCTCACCAAACACGAAAGGGGTTAAAAGGGGTGCGTGATCATCATTCACTCATCAGTCTCTACCTAAGGGGGAAGCGAAAGACATCAAAAACAACTATGAAGAGAAAAAAGAAAAAGAGCAATAAGAAGAAGAAGAAAAAGACTGTTAGATCAAAGAAGGTTTTCTTCTCTTAAGATGACCTATCTCCCCCATAAAAATCACCTCCATCAACCAGCTCATCATTGGATCTGTTCAATGCTGAAAATGTTGATATCAGCGTCAAGTATGGCTACTATGGACAATTTCATCCTCAACAACCCCTGTAGGAAAATATACACTTTCAGACATTTTCCAATGAAGATTATTTCATCGATTTATCGTCGACATTTACTGGTTTAAATGTTGTGGTGAGGAGAAGTCAGACAATCAAACTCCCATTGCTACCGATGGACTGTCCTATGAAAACTGTATCCTACACAACTTCTTCAAACAAATAATTTGTTCATTAATGGAAAATTGGTCAGCACTAGCAATAATTTATCAAACTATGCAAGCCACATACAATTTATTTTGATGACTCCAAAGTCATACAAGGAGTTGAGAGGACAGGCACTGGGCTATGAGTATAGATAGAATGTTGATACTGACGGTTATTTAACTGCTGTAGTGACCCAAGAGTATCATTTAGTTGGAAAACTAAATCATTAAATATTTAATATATCTCAATGGTTGCCTCCCAATATTAAGATTGACATAAAGTTACGACTAGCTCCATCCAATTTCATTTTGAGAAAAACATTTTCTGCAGCACCTGATGCAAATTTCATTATCACTTCAGCAATTCTTCATTTTCAAAAACAACAGGTTATGAGCTTTGTTGCATTGGCAGTGGAAAACTCAGAGCCAATGGTTACAATAACAAACTTCTTGTCCCTCACACAGTCACCAATAAACGTAATATTGCCACTGGTTCTCGTGGTTATACCGATCATCATTTATCAATGGATAAATCCCCTCAAAACTTGCTTTAGCCTTGTGAAGAGTGCTAGTGCCGTTGGATCCTGGACTGCATCCCCTGATTATTTTAATTTTTTGGCTTATCTAGCCTTGTGTGCAAAGTGAATTCCCTTGTACACTTTATTATTTGATATTAAATCCTACAGAACTCTGCATGAATTGACTATCCAGTCCTTAGATCATGACCCACAACAATTTGAAAATGGAATAACCAATTTAATGTTTCAGAAAAACATGGTGTAATTGTTTTGGACTTGTTTGGCACTCAAGATGTGAGCATAGTACGAACGGGGAATATACATTTAGAGTGCATACTTGCCGATACTTTGACTGAAAGTATCATGTTAACAACACTGAATCAATTTGAAACTTATTTGGGAAATCACTCCCGATGGCAGTGTTCTACTAGACCAGTAGTTCCCAACCTTTTTCGTTACGCGTAACCCTTATCAAGGCCCAAAAAGGTTGCGTACCCCTTTCCTGAGAATCGTTGTTTTACTTTTTTCTTAACTAAAATTAGATTTTCAAAACACAAGATTTATTCTCATAGGTGACGGTTCACAAATGTGTAAAAATACGTACAAAATCAATGAGAAACTTGAGGCTGGTTTTTAGCTAATTATCAAATCTTGGCTCAATCTCACTAACGGCAATTATAAGGTCATTTTGTAAGCTCAGTCTGTTTCTGTGTTTGGTTTTGAGCAATGACATTACCGAAAATTACACTTCACAAAGGTAAGTGGATCAAAATGGCAACAAAACAGACATGGTGATTTCACTTAGTTCCTTGTATTCTGCTTTCACCTCTAACCAAAACTGGAAAACAGTTACATTTTGTAATTTCAGTTCTAAGGCACGATCACTGGTAAGATCGATCAGATTTTCTGTAAGCTTGTCATTAAGACCGGAGCTTGAGGTCACGTCTCCAACAAATGGATTTCAGATCCAATCCTGGGTTCTATCATGAGTCATAATCGATGGGAAATATGACACAGGTACATCTCGCAACTTCGTCAGATGTTTCCGAATTTCACCATCGTCCGCAAACTTTTCAAGGGTCGGGAAGACATTAACGCTGTTTCTTTTAGTCTTTTTAAGCCAGAACTCTAATTTCTTGACGAAAGCACACATCTTCGAATTCAGGGAGAGTTTGTCCGTCCGGAAACTATGCATTGAGAGATTCAAGTCACTTAGTTTGTCTAAAACATCTGCAAGACAGGCTAGCCTGTAGACCCAATTCTCGTTTTCAGAAAGTGAACTGAATGCAGACTTTTGCTCCAGAAGAACATAAGAACTTCTTGTCGAAGCTCGAAAATTCTGTTTAATATCTTCCCATTAGACAAGCAGTGAACTTCTGTGTGCTGAAGTAAATATTGTTGTTCCGAACCCATCTCTTGGCAGAGCAACTTGACAGTCTTTGAGTTCAGTGGTCGGGCTTTGATGAAGTTGATCACTTTTACAGCCTCGTTGAGGGTCTCGTGAATATGTGCATTCATCCTTTTCGATGCAAGAGTTTGACTGTAGATGATGCAGTTCAACCACTTCACCTTTGGATTTTTGTTCCTTATGCTGGTCATGAGCCCATTATTCTTCCGTGTTTGGGTGACAGCCCCACCACTGCAAACTGATAGACACCAGTCCCACAAGATGCCCCTTTCTGCGAGAAATTTGCCTTTCACCTTGAATAGTTCTTCTTCTGTTGTTCTTGACAGTAGGTTTTGAAAAAAACAGAATATTTTTCTTATGTCAGAACAGTATTGGTATCGGACAAAGACAATAACCTGTTCTTCACCTCACACATCCGTGCTTTCTTCAAGCTGTAACGCAAATATCTTCGTCACCTTTATTTAATCAACAACCTGCATAAGGATATTGCTTGCAATGTCTTCTATCCTTCTTGAAACAGTATTGTTCGACACAAGTATGGACTGAAGGGCAGTAGCAGTTTTTGTATCAAACATTATTTCACTGACTTTCACTAGTGCTGGTAATATCAGAGTTTTGGCAATAGTGTGCGGTTTTTTTCTGTTTCGCAACTAAATAGGACACAGCATATGAAGCGCGGAGAGCCTTGGAAGAAAATGATGCCACTTTTGCAATTTCCAAACAGTTACTAGCGAATGCTTCTGGTTCATGCTCGAAAAACTCTATCGGCTTACCGACATAAGAAGGGTGCAAATTAGTGAGATGCCGGTTCATATAAGTAGCTTTCATGGAACTGTTGGCCAAGAATAGACCACAAAGAACACACTGTGCATTCACTGGATCAGACTTTGTCGCACTATATCTGGGCCCTAGGTATTCTGACAAATATCAATTCACTTTGACCGAACAGGATTCGTCATATTTCTTCTTCTTAGGTGCTGGTTCTGAGTTTGGTGTACCATCATTCGGCTTCTTGTTATTCCTGATCAGGAATCTATCCATGTTTGTTTGCAACCACAATTCACGAACTTTGTGTTTCAACAGATGACAAGATACTGATATCGCTGGGTGCAAATTGTCTGTGACTAAACCGATTGAGACCTTACGGCTATGGAGAAAAATTAGCGTATTACTAAAAGCGAAAGTGAACGATACCTTACGGCTATGGCGAAAAATTAGCAGGTTACTGAAAGCGAAAGTTTTGAAAATGAGTCTGAAATTACGTACAATGGGTTATCTAATTTTGAGGAAAATGTTGGAACTGAGTCAGAAAAAAGTTTTCAATATGTAGGCTAAATTAATTTTGGGACCTTAGCGTACCCCTGCGAGGGTTTAGCATACCTCCTGGCGTACGCGTACCACCGGTTGGGAACCACTTTACTAGACCTCGCACCATAAAGACAAATCAAATAATCAGCATATTTAATATGGATTTATACATGTCCAAATACAAATCCTATTGTATACCATCGGACTTCCTAGAAAAAATTCCAAGCATTAAGAATACCCTACTCATTGTCAATAGCAGTCCGTCGAGCTCAAAGACTGGTTATTGGCTATGCATATTTTAAACAGCGAAAAATATAGATTTTTTATCCTCTTGGCCTTTCATATAAATTCTACACCCCACACATCAACAACTTTATTGAAAGCAGTGGGAAAATTATTATTCCAAATCGGAAGAGAGTGCAGGATTTTACGACTAAGACCTGTGGCTTTGATGAACTACTCTATTTCATTTTCTGATGTCGTGGCTATACTTACAAACAGTGTCTCAACATTTACGTTGACAGTCCTCGTCTGAATGACTTCTTAGTGGAAAATGTACTTTCAAACGTGTATAATATTGATTTTAGTGCCCTACGAATAAAATGTTCTAAAAATGTATGTAAAATTGTTATTTAATAAAAATAATGTATATGCATGATAAAAACGACTCTCTCCTCTTTAGATTTCTTCTTCTACGTATAGGTATTTGTTTAGAAAAAGTAATGCTGGTAGATCATCTGAATTCACTGTATACTGATCCTGATGTGCTGCAATGTCAGGGTCACATTTTATACAGTAAAATGCAACTTTACTCTTATTATGTCTCTTTGTATAGTCAATAATACTATTTTCATTCATACTGTAAAATTCAGGTGTTTCAATTTGCTTATTTGAAGCAATGTCACATACAGTGTTTTCAAATGGTGAATCACATTCTGTAACAGCCAAATAAAAATATGTAGGCTTATAATCGTAGTAGCCATTGTCTTCACAACGATGATGTAGAAACCAAATTCTTTTGTTATTCCAACAGTTGAATCGTAGACCTGGTTCCTCCTCCCAAAACAATTTAAAGCCACGACGATACCAGTCTCTTAGCAATAAACTAAAATCATATTTAGGATTATTTCCAATCATACAAGGATAGGTATTCTACCACTGATTACGTTTACCATAATGATAATTGGAGCACAGATGTCCTCTGGGGTGAGTTTCACACATCTCTTCAAAACAGCCTTTAATTTTTACGGCATATCCTCTCAGCAATTTACACGGGTTTCATAATCTACGCTTTTCATCATACTCGTCAATCATTGTACAATTCTCAAAAGATGACCCGCTGCCCAGTGTATAACTGCATAGGGGACATGTATAGACATACAATCGGTAAATTGAGAGGAGAGAAATAGAGAGGATTAAATCCTATCTGAACAGCATCTTCTAAATTCTCGTAAAAATCATAGTCTTAAATTTCTAAGGTAGTGTGTTCAAAAGCAAATCCACAATACTATTTTGTTTTTTTTTTCGATTAATATATCAATAAATTGCGTAAATGCGTTTGGACCACGACGTAAAAGTTTCTTACGATAGTCTAATGATGGAGGATCATTTTTCATTGTATCGACAAGTATTCTTTGAGAAAATATTTTCCTTTGAAGAGATAACTCCAGAAAATCATAATCTAGAATCAAACATTTTTCCATAAAAGCAAGATTCTATATAATTTCTTTTTCTCAAATCCATCCATTTTTACACTCCTAACACTCTCACAACCAACTTAAGACTAACCAGGGTTCTTTCTACTTCAAGAATATTCGCTAACCCACTATAAAATATATTTTCGATTTGGAAATATTTTTACTAAATATAATTACAATAACATTAATAATGACTGATACAACTTATTTACCTTAATATATTTCACTATTGTATTTAAAGCAGCTTGAAGTCTATTTATCTGCACTATATTAAGTTTCGCTGCAAAGCATAACTGCCCCTCCAATTTATATTTGCTCAATGATATCACATATATTTCATACATACCATCCCATTCAAGGCTTAGTCGAGATCCTCTTGTAATTTCTACTGCTGCGTTGGGTACTCTCGTCTTATTATCATTTCTACTACCTGCTCCACCATCAAGCTCCAATAGCGTAAACATAGCACTCATTTTCTATGTTAATATCTTGTCAAATAATAGAGTATAAACAGACTGTTTTCTCTGTGAATTCAATTCTCTTACTAATATGAATTAAAGTGAAAATCACTTCTTATATTGAATCTGGTTGCTATGACCTCATAGCTACGATATCCTACGAGTACTAATGATGAATAAACTATGTACCGTCAGTATCTATTGAAGCTGTTCAGACCCTTAGGCTCTTCGTCCACATTATGTGACTAGTATAATCGGTTCAGTAGGTTTTGTTCCTTCAGTATCCCATACAACTATTGGCTCAGAAACCGGTCTAGCTTGACCCAGAATGTGGTCTGAGAGGTCTTGTAAGTCTAGAATATACAGATGCTCTACTACTAGCATCATTTAAAAAACCATCAGAAATTAAATAACAAAAAAAAACAAGTGTTTTCAACCGAAAGCATGGAGCAACATTAAAACTGAAAACGAACAGAAATTATTACGTATATGAGGGGGTTCGCCCCCTCGTTAGTGCCTCGCTCTTTACGCTAAAGTATTTTCAATACGTTCGAAAAAGCTATTTATTCTAATTAAACGGTCTTTGCGATTGAGGGTTAATTGCTAAGGTTTTGGAACAAAATTCAAACTTCAGCGTAAAGAGCTAGGTATTGACAAGGGGGCGAACCCCTTCATATACGTAATAATTTCTATTCGTTTTCAGTTATAATGTTGATCCATACTTTCAGTAGAAAAAACTTGTTTTTTTTTTATTTAATCAATGAATAAATGAAACTCAAAACGGACAGAAAGCACAATGAATGATCAAGTCAAAATTAAATCGACCAAAAATTACCAGAGACAGAAGCAGTACTAACGCACATAAGCCTTCTAAATGCGAGAGTGTCATTTGCACTTGTGAATTCTATCATTGAGAAAATTGTAAATGGATTAGCATCTCAAAATTTTCACTCCATAGCTTTTTGGCCCTCTTCTTTGTGACATTGTTGTTCTGTGCCACAAATTGCATAGAACGGCCACTTTTTTGTGACACGATCGTTTTGATGCTTATAAAATGAACCTTTAAGTTTTTTTCGTTTGAGTGAACCTTTCTCCTGATATTACATGGCCATTGTTTCAAACAAACAAAAATGAATAAACACGAGTTTATGATCATTCTTCTCGAAAATTGTTCAAATTTATGCATTGCAATTAATTTAAACGTTTAAATCAGACGTTTATAGTAGAAGGGCCTTATTGACTCCCATTGCCCACCCCTGCTGCCACCTACAACTTTTTTTACATAATTTATGTCTGTTTGTTGTCAGTGAGAATGAAAAAACAGGAATTTTGTCACATTTATGTCTGTTTTCATGGATGGTTATGTGTGTTGGTCGATTTATTTGATGTTTTTCATGGATGTTTTATGGTTTTGTCAGTGAGAATTTGAAAAAACAGGAACTTTGTCACATTTTCGTATGCTTTTATGGACTTTGTCAGTGAGAATTTGAAAAAAACAGGAACTTTGTCACATTTATGTCTGTTTTTATGGACTTTGTCAGTGAGAATTTGAAAAACAGGAACTTTTTCACATTCATGGATTATTGAGTCATTAGCCGAATCGTTTCCGGGCAAAGTTAATTAATGTCTGACAGATGACGTAAAGTTAATTAATGTCTTTGGAGTTCGAACAGAAATGTCTCCGGGCAAAGTTTAGATCACACATGACAGATGATATCATGATTGATTGATTGACATGAAAGGGGAATTAATTTGTTGTTCTAAAGAGAATTGATTCACGAAAGGAAATTAATTTGGATTTCGAACAGAAATGTCTCCGGACAAAGTTTAGATCACACATGACAGATAATGTCATGATTGATTGATTGACATGAAAGGGAAATTAATTTGTTGTTCTAAAGAGAATTGATTCACGAAAAGGAATTAATTTGGAGTTCGAACAGAAATGTCTCCGGGCAAAGTTTGGATCACACATGACAGATGATGTCATGATTGATTGATTGACATGAAAGGGGAATTAATTTATTGTTCTAAAGAGAATTGATTCACGAGAGGGAATTAATTTGGAGTTCTAACAAGAGAATCGTTTCCGAGCAAATGTTTTGATCTTAGCGCGCGAAAAGGTTTCTTTGTAATTTCAAATGTGAAAGCACAGGGATGCCAAACAAAAGGAACACGATGAAATTACGTTTAGGGATTATTTGGGCGAAACCGTTTTAGTCATTTTATGGAATTATTTCGGCGAAACAGTTAGAGACATTTTAAAATATGATTTTTGAAGATATTTTAGGAGAGAATTTGAGGGTAAAACTTTGTGGTCGTTATAATACACAAGTTCTATTTGAACAGTGTTGTGAGGTCCTCTACCACAACCCAAAGGGTTCTGATCCCCCTACCCCAACCAGAAATGGTTCCAATCCCTCTACCCCAACCCCAAAGGTCCACCGGGCTCCCAAAGGGCCACCCGGCCCTCAAGTGCCGCCCAGTCCCCCAAAGGCCCTCCCCCGATCCCCAAAGGTCCATCGGGCTCCCAAAGGACCAATCGGTGCTCAAGGGCCCCCTCAGACCCCCAAAGGCCCTCCCTGGGCCCCCCAAAGAGTCCTCTCTCCATTTTTTTAATACTTTTTTTATGGCTTTATTATATCTTTTCTTAACAAGTTCCTTTCATAATGTCATTCCTAAGCCCATTTTCCAACCTCAAAGAGTCCCCTCCCCATTTCGTAAATACTTTCTTGAATTTTTTAACATGGTATTTTTTTAACTTTTTTACGTATCTTAAAATGACATGAACACAAAAAAACTCACACACACACACACACAAAAAAAAACTTACACACACACACAAAACTTACACACACACACGAAAACTTACACACACACACGCCAAAACTTACACACACAAAAACTTACACACACACACACAAACTTACACACACACACACAAAAAACTTACACCCACATACAAAAGCTTACACGCACAAAAACTTACACACACACACACACAAAACTTACACCCACACGCAAAAACTTACATGCACACAAAAACTTACATGCACACAAAAAATTACACACACACAAAAACTTACACACACACACACAAAACTTACACACACACACACAAAAACTTACACACACGCACAAAAACTTACACAAACACACAAAAACTTACACACACACACGAAAACTTACACACACACACGAAAACTTACACACACACGCCAAAACTTACACAAACACAAAAACTTACACACACACACACACACAAAAACTTACACATGCACACGAAAACTTACATGCACACAAAAACTTACATGCACACAAAAACTTACACACACACACAATTAGACAAAAATTGCGATATTTATGCACAGTTATGTTTAAGCAATAAATATCTTAAACCTCAACCGTTTTTATTCTTTAGAATAGTCCATCGCCACGAAAATTATACTTTCAGATTCAACATGTCAGGGAACAAACTTTCAGGTTCAGCATGTAAGAGAACCCTAAATGCTCATCACAAAAAAAAGGTAAGTTAACCCTAAACGCTCAAAGAATTTCTCTGAAATTACACTTTCAGGTTCAGCATGTAAGAGAACCCTAAATGCTCATCCCAAAAAAAAGGTAAGTTAACCCTAAACGCCCAAAGAATTTCTCTGAAATTACACTTTCAGGTTCAGCATGTAAGAGAACCCTAAATGCTCATCCCAAAAAAAAGGTAAGTTAACCCTAAACGCTTAAAGAATTTCGTCACAAAACTTACCCACACACACGAAAACTTACACACACACGCCAAAACTTACACACACAAAAACTTACACACACACACACAAACTTACACACACACACAAAAAACTTACACCCACAAACAAAAGCTTACACACACAAAAACTTACACACACACACAAAAAAACTTACACCCACACGCAAAGACTTACATGCACACAAAAACTTACATGCACACAAAAACTTACACACACACAAAAACTTACACACACACACAAAAACTTACACACACACACACAAAAACTTACACACACGCACAAACACTTACACACACACACACACAAAAACTTACACACACAAACACGAAAACTTACACACACACACACGAAAACTGACACACACACGCCAAAACTTACACACACACAAAAACTTACACACACACACACACAAAAACTTACACATGCACACGAAAACTTACATGCACACAAAAACTTACATGCACACAAAACTTACACACACACACAATTAGACAAAAAATTACGATATTTATGCACAGTTATGTTTAAGCAATAAATATCTTAAGCCTCAACCGTTTTTATTCTTTAGAATAGTCCATCGCCATGAAAATTATACTTTCAGATTCAACATGTCAGGGAACAAACTTTCAGGTTCAGCATGTAAGACAACCCTAAATGCTCATCCCAAAAAAGGTAAGTTAACCCTAAACGCTCAAAGAATTTCTCTGAAATTACACTTTCAGGTTCAGCATGTAAGAGAACCATAAATGCTCATCCCAAAAAAAGGTAAGTTAACCCTAAACGCTTAAAGAATTTCTCTGAAATCACACTTTCAGGTTCAGCATGTAAGAGAACCCTAAATGCTCAACCCAAAAAAAAGGTAAGTTAACCCTAAACGCTTAAAGAATTTCGTCACAAAACTTACGCACACACACGAAAACTTACACACACACGCCAAAACTTACACACACACAAAAACTTACACACACACACACACAAAAACTTACACACACACACACAAAAAAACTAACACCCACACACAAAAGCTTACACACACAAAAACTTACTCACACACACACATAAAAACTTACACCCACACGCAAAAACTTACATGCACACAAAAACTTACATGCACACAAAAACTTACACACACACAAAAACTTACACACACACACACAAAAACTTACACACATACACACACACACAAAACTTACACACACGCACAAAAACTTACACACACACACAAAAACTTACACACACACACGAAAACTTACACACACACACACACACGAAAACTTACACACACATGCCAAAACTTACACACACACAAACACTTACACACACACACACACACAAACTTACACATGCACACGAAAACTTACATGCACACAAAAACTTACATGCACACAAAAACTTACACACACACACAATTAGACACAAAAAATTACGATATTTATGCACAGTTTCAACTAACTACGGCTAAGCATGTTAAAGGCGAGCCATTTTCTTGCGAGAAAACAAAAATCAGAACACACACACACCTTAGAAAATATAGCCTCCTTTGAAGTTGCAATCGTCTTTAAGAATCGACAGATTGTTAATGCTTAAACTTTTACGTTTCTTATAAAGTAATAAACAGGATTACTTAATATTTTTCAATATAACCATCATTTTCTTGTATAAAATTCATCAATTAGCTGGTTATGGTTTTTTTTTACATACGGGGAGAGATTTAATGTCCATGGTAGAAGTCTATACAAGATTTAATGTCCTTGCTAAAAGCTTACATGAGATTTAATGTTCTTGGTAAAAGCCTGTACGTAATTTAATGTCCAGTTTTTATAAAGGGGGGAGGGGGGAATTATGTGCTATTAATGAAAATGACGCCACATCAACCGAAAACCGTCAACGCGAACTCCGATTAACCATCACCAAAAGTGTCACAATACCATCAGTGCACCAACACCTCTCGGAAAATAGGGGGGTAAAGGTCAACTGCGAAGATATTTAGCCTACAGAAAAAATTGCTCATTGTTCCTTTAGTAGCCACAAAATTAGACTAAAAATTACGATATTTATGCACAGTTTCAACTAACTACGGCTAAGCATGTTAAAGGCGAGCCATTTTCTTGCGGGAACACAAAATCAGAACACACACACGCACAAAAACTTACACACACACACAAAAACTTACACACACACAAAAACTTACACACACACAAAAATTTACACACATACAAAAACTTACCCACACACACAAAAACTCACACACACACACAAAAAAACTTACACACACAAAAACTTACACACACACAAAAACTTACACACACAAAAAAAATTACACACACACAAAAATTCACACACACACGCACAATTAGACAAAAAATTACGATATTTATGTACAGTTTCAACTAACTACGGCTAAGTATCTTAAAAGGCGAGGTATTTTTCTTGCGAGAACACAAAAAATCATTAAGTGGTATTAATGAAAATGATGATAATCAACCGAAAACCGTCAACGAGAACACCGATTAACCATCACCAAAGCATCACAATGCTGTCAGTGTGTCAACACCCCTCGGAAAATAGGGGGTAAAGGTCAACTGCGAAGATATTTAGCCTACAGAAAAAGTTGCTCATTGTTCCTTTAGTAGCCACACAATTAGACTAAAAATTACGATATTTATGCACAGTTTCAACTAACTACGGCTAAGCATGTTAAAGGCGAACCATTTTCTTGCGACAACCCAAAAATCAGGACACACACACACAAAAACTTACACACACACAAAAACTTACACACACACAAAAACTTACACACGCACAAAAATTCACACACACACAAAAACTTACCCACACACACAAAGACTCACACACACACACACAAAAACTTACACACACACAAAAACTTACACACACACAAAAACTTACACACACAAAAAAAATTACACACACACAAAAATTTACACACACACACACAATTAGACAAAAAATTACGATATTTATGCACAGTTTCAACTAACTACGGCTAAGTATCTTAAAAGACGAGGTATTTTTCTTGCGAGAACACAAAAAATCATTAAGTGCTATTAATGAAAATGATAAAAAGTGCGCGCAGAAAATAGCAAATATAATAGTAGTTTAAAATCTCTCCCCCCCCCCAAACTCAAATTTCTGGGGGGGGAGGCATATTTTCATTGTATTTTGAATATTTTCCTTTGGAAAACACACTGAAAAGCCATATTAAGAGCTAAATTTTTAAGTTTTTCACTGACAATTCCTTTTTAGCCAAACCTTGACCTCCCTAATTAAAGGATATGAATTAGAACCATGGGAACGTAATTTCATCGTATTTTGCGTATTTTCGTTGGAAAAAACACTGAAAAGCCATATTAAGAGCTATATTTTTGAGTTTTTCACTGAAAATTCCTTTTTTTTGCCAAGCCTTGACCTCCCTAATTAAAGGATACGAATTAGAACCATGAGAACGTAATTTCATCGTATTTTGCACTTTTTCTAACTTTTGTGTGTTTTCGCAATAGAATGGCTCAATTGTGAGTTTTTCACTGACAATTCCTTTTTAGCCATGCCTTTATAATCAATGGAACATAGTTCTTTGTATTTTACATATTTTTGATTGGAAAACACACCGAAAGGTCATATTATTTGAACTTACATCAAACGTTGGAGGGCTTACATTTGAAGAACTATCCATTATTTGTATATATAGTTCTATATTTCAGACTATGCTGATTTCAAAAACTTCAAAACCCCGAAATATACTCGCTTAACGGTTACCTATTTGCGAAAATCGTACTAGGTCACGCTATTAGAACAATAATTACCTCACTATCTATCACTCAGGGGAACAGATTCAAAACATTACTTCATACATCATATAGTCAGCTCATTTAATTGGAAATTAAAGTGGATAATGCCCAATTCACAGGAGGGGGCATGAAAACTATGGTTTTTAACTACGATATGCAAGACTAGAAAGAAAAGTCTTTAGGAGTGGAGCTGCCCATCACCTCAACCCTCGCTCTTGAAATCCCCACACCCCCTGCCCCCAAAACTCAAATTTTCCAGAGGATTTTAAATCCCCCCCCCCCAAAAAAAAAATTTCTAGGAACGTATCTTCATCATATTTAATCATTTTCATTGGAAAACCTGCTTACCGAAGCGCTAGTGCTACCTAAGTAAAGAACTATGTGGGTACAATATGTTGTTTTTGGTTTTTTTTCATCATAGCCAGGGCACTTCGTATAGAAGGAGTAATCGCAAAAACTTTGAAAAGGGCTCATTGATTGGAAATTAAACTGGATAGTGACCAATTCACAGGAGAGGGGCGTGAAAACTATGGTTTTTTAACCATGATATGCAAGACTAGAAAGAAAAGTCTTTAGGAGTGGGGCTGCCCATCACCTCAACCCTCGCTCTTGAAATCCCCCCCCCCCTAAATTTGAAGTCTAGTCTAAACTAGCATAACATCAAAATTAAACAATATTGCATAGAAATACCAAAACCATAGGTTAGGCTATGTCAGGTTAGGTTAGAAGTTAGGTTTCTCCACGTTTAAGTTAGGTTAGATTAGGCTAGCTTATCATGAGCGCTCATGATAAGCTAGCCTAATCTAACCTAACTTAAACGTGGAGAAACCTAACTTCTAACCTAACCTGACATAGCCTAACCTATGGTTTTGGTATTTCTATGCAATATTGTGTAATTTTGTGGTTATGCTAGTTTAGACTAGACTTCAACTTTAGGGGGGGGATTTCAAGAGCGAGGGTTGAGGTGATGGGCAGCCCCACTCCTAAAGACTTTTCTTTCTAGTCTTGCATATCATGGTTAAAAAACCATAGTTTTCACGTCCCTCTCCTGTGAATTGGTCACTATCCAGTTTAATTTCCAATCAATGAGCCCTTTTCAAAGTTTTTGCGATGACTCCTTCTATACGAAGTGCCCTGGCTATGATGAAAAAAACCAAAAACAACATATTGTACCCACATAGTTCTTTACTTAGGTAGCACTAGCGCTTCGGTAAGCAGGTTTTCCAATGAAAATGATTAAATATGATGAAGATAAGTTCCTAGAATTTTTTTTTTGGGGGGGGGGGATTTAAAATCCTCTGGAAAGTTTGAGTTTTGGGGGCAGGGTGTGTGGGGATTTCAAGAGCGAGGGTTGAGGTGATGGGCAGCTCCACTCCTAAAGACTTTTCTTTCTAGTCTTGCATATCGTAGTTAAAAACCATAGTTTTCATGCCCCCTCCTGTGAATTGGGCATTATCCACTTTAATTTCCAATTAAATGAGCTGACTATATGATGTATGAAGTATTGTTTTGAATCTGTTCCCCGTGAGTGATAGATAGTGAGGTAATTATTGTTCTAATAGCGTGACCTAGTACGATTTTCGCAAATAGGTAACCGTTAAGCGAGTATATTTCGAGGTTTTGAAGTTTTTGAAATCAGTATAGTCTGAAATATATAACAATATATACAAATAATGGATAGTTCTTCAAATATAAGCCCTCCAACGTTTGATGTAAGTTCAAATAATATGACCTTTCGGTGTGTTTTCCAATCAAAAATATGTAAAATACAAAGAACTATGTTCCATTGATTATAAAGGCATGGCTAAAAAGGAATTGTCAGTGAAAAACTCACAATTGAGCCATTCTATTGCGAAAACACACAAAAGTTAGAAAAAATGCAAAATACGATGAAATTACGTTCCCATGGTTCTAATTCATATCCTTTAATTAGGGAGGTCAAGGTTTGGCTAAAAAGGAATTGTCAGTGAAAAACTTACAAATTTAGCCCTTAATATGGCTTTTCGGTGTGTTTTCCAAAGGAAAATATTCAAAATACAATGAAAATATGCCTTCCCCCCAGAAATTTAAGTTTGGGGGGGGGGAGATTTTAAACGACTATTATATTTGCTTTTTTCTGCGCGCACTTTTTATCATTTTCATTAATAGCACTTAATGATTTTTTGTGTTCTCGCAAGAAAAATACCTCGTCTTTTAAGATACTTAGCCGTAGTTAGTTGAAACTGTGCATAAATATCGTAATTTTTTGTCTAATTGTGTGTGTGTGTGTAAATTTTTGTGTGTGTGTAATTTTTTGTGTGTGTAAGTTTTTGTGTGTGTGTGTAAGTTTTTGTGTGTGTGTAAGTTTTTTTGTGTGTGTGTGTGAGTCATTGTGTGTGTGGGTAAGTTTTTGTGTGTGTGTAAATTTTTGTGTGTGTGTAAGTTTTTGTGTGTGTGTAAGTTTTTGTGTGTGTGTAAGTTTTTGTGTGTGTGTGTGTCCTGATTTTTGTGTTCTCGCAAGAAAATGGTTCGCCTTTAACATGCTTAGCTGTAGTTAGTTGAAACTGTGCATAAATATCGTAATTTTTAGTCTAATTGTGTGGCTACTAAAGGAACAATGAGCAATTTTTTCTGTAGGCTAAATATCTTCGCAGTTGACCTTTACCCCCTATTTTCCGAGGGGTGTTGACACACTGACAGCATTGTGATGCTTTGGTGATGGTTAATCGGTGTTCTCGTTGACGGTTTTCGGTTGATTATCATCATTTTCATTAATACCACTTAATGATTTTTTGTGTTCTCGCAAGAAAAATACCTCGCCTTTTAAGATACTTAGCCGTAGTTAGTTGAAACTGTGCATAAATATCGTAATTTTTTGTCTAATTGTGTGTGTGTGTGTGAATTTTTGTGTGTGTGCAATTTTTTTTTTGTGTGTAAGTTTTTGTGTGTGTGTAAATTTTTGTGCGTGTGTAAGTTTTTGTGTGTGTGTAAGTTTTTGTGTGTGTGTAAGTTTTTGTGTGTGTGTGTCCTGATTTTTGTGTTTTCGCAAGAAAATGGTTCGCCTTTAACATGCTTAGCCGTAGTTAGTTGAAACTGTGCATAAATATCGTAATTTTTAGTCTAATTGTGTGGCTACTAAAGGAACAATGAGAAATTTTTTCTGTAGGCTAAATATCTTCGCAGTTGACCTTTACCCCCTATTTTCCGAGGGGTGTTGACACACTGACAGCATTGTGATGCTTTGGTGATGGTTAATCGGTGTTCTCGTTGACGGTTTTCGGTTGATTATCATCATTTTCATTAATACCACTTAATGATTTTTTGTGTTCTCGCAAGAAAAATACATCGCCTTTTAAGATACTTAGCCGTAGTTAGTTGAAACTGTACATAAATATCGTAATTTTTTGTCTAATTGTGCGTGTGTGTGTGAATTTTTGTGTGTGTGTAATTTTTTTTGTGTGTGTAAGTTTTTGTGTGTGTGTAAGTTTTTGTGTGTGTAAGTTTTTTTGTGTGTGTGTGTGAGTTTTTGTGTGTGTGGGTAAGTTTTTGTATGTGTGTAAATTTTTGTGTGTGTGTAAGTTTTTGTGTGTGTGTAAGTTTTTGTGTGTGTGTGTAAGTTTTTGTGCGTGTGTGTGTTCTGATTTTGTGTTCCCGCAAGAAAATGGCTCGCCTTTAACATGCTTAGCCGTAGTTAGTTGAAACTGTGCATAAATATCGTAATTTTTAGTCTAATTGTGTGGCTACTAAAGGAACAATGAGCAATTTTTTCTGTAGGCTAAATATCTTCGCAGTTGACCTTTACCCCCCTATTTTCCGAGAGGTGTTGGTGCACTGATGGTATTGTGACACTTTGGTGATGGTTAATCGGAGTTCGCGTTAACGGTTTTCGGTTGATGTGGCGTCATTTTCATTAATAGCACATAATTCCCCCCTCCCCCCGTTATAAAAACTGGACATTAAATTACGTACAGGCTTTTACCAAGAACATTAAATCTCATGTAAGCTTTTAGCAAGGACATTAAATCTTGTATAGACTTCTACCATGGATATTAAATCTCTCCCCGTATGTAAAAAAAACCATATCCGGCTAATTGATGAATTTTATACAAGAAAATTATGGTTATGTTGAAAAATATTAAGTAATCCTGTTTATTACTTTATAAGAAACGTAAAAGTTTAAGCATTAACAATCTGTCGATTCTTAAAGCCGATTGCAACTTCAAAGGAGGCTATATTTTCTAAGGTGTGTGTGTGTTCTGATTTTTGTTTTCTCGCAAGAAAATGGCTCGCCTTTAACATGCTTAGCCGTAGTTAGTTGAAACTGTGCATAAATATCGTAATTTTTTTGTCTAATTGTGTGTGTGTGTAAGTTTTTGTGTGCATGTAAGTTTTTGTGTGCATGTAAGTTTTCGTGTGCATGTGTAAGTTTGTGTGTGTGTGTGTGTGTGTGTAAGTTTTTGTGTGTGTGTAAGTTTTGGCATGTGTGTGTAAGTTTTCGTGTGTGTGTGTGTGTGTAAGTTTTCGTGTGTGTGTGTAAGTTTTTGTGTGTGTGTGTGTGTGTAAGTTTTGTGCGTGTGTGTAAGTTTTTTGTGTGTGTGTGTGTAAGTTTTTGTGTGTGTGTCTGTAAGTTTTTGTGTGTGTGTAAGTTTTTCTGTGCATGTAAGTTTTTGTGTGCATGTAAGTTTTTGCGTGTGGGTGTAAGCTTTTATGTGTTTGTGTGAGTAAGTTTTTGTGTATGTAAGCTTTTGTGTGTGGGTGTTAGTTTTTTTTTGTGTGTGTGTGTGTAAGTTTGTGTGTGTGTGTGTAAGTTTTTGTGTGTGTAAGTTTTGGCGTGTGTGTGTAAGTTTTCGTGTGTGTGCGTAAGTTTTGTGACGAAATTCTTTAAGCGTTAAGGGTTAACTTACCTTTTTTTTGGGATGAGCATTTAGGGTTCTCTTACATGCTGAACCTGAAAGTGTGATTTCAGAGAAATTCTTTAAGCGTTTAGGGTACCTTTTTTGGGATGAGCATTTATGGTTCTCTTACATGCTGAACCTGAAAGTGTAATTTCAGAGAAATTCTTTAAGCGTTTAGGGTTAACTTACTTTTTTTGGGATGAGCATTTAGGGTTCTCTTACATGCTGAACCTGAAAGTTTGTTCCCTGACATGTTGAATCTGAAAGTATAATTTTCATGGCGATGGACTATTCTAAAGAATAAAAACGGTTGAGGCTTAAGATATTTATTGCTTAAACATAACTATGCATAAATATCGTAATTTTTTGTCTAATTGTGTGTGTGTGTAAGTTTTTTGTGCATGTAAGTTTTTGTGTGCATGTAAGTTTTCGTGTGCATGTGTAAGTTTGTGTGTGTGTGTGTGTGTAAGTTTTTGTGTGTGTGTAAGTTTTGGCGTGTGTGTGTAAGTTTTCGTGTGTGTGTGTGTAAGTTTTCGTGTGTGTGTGTAAGTTTTTGTGTGTGTGTGTAAGTTTTTGTGCGTGTGTGTAAGTTTGTGTGTGTGTGTGTAAGTTTTTGTGTGTGTGTGTAAGTTTTTGTGTGTGTGTAAGTTTTTGTGTGCATGTAAGTTTTTGTGTGCATGTAAGTTTTTGCGTGTGGGTGTAAGTTTTTGTGTGTGTGTGTGTGTAAGTTTTTGTGTGTGTAAGCTTTTGTGTGTGGGTGTAAGTTTTTTGTGTGTGTGTGTAAGTTTGTGTGTGTGTGTGTAAGTTTTTTTGTGTGTAAGTTTTGGCGTGTGTGTGTAAGTTTTCGTGTGTGTGTGTAAGGTTTGTGACGAAATTCTTTAAGCGTTTAGGGTTAACTTACCTTTTTTTTGGGGATGAGCATTTAGGGTTCTCTTACATGCTGAACCTGAAAGTGTAATTTCAGAGAAATTCTTTGAGCGTTTAGGGTTAACTTACCTTTTTTTTGGGATGAGCATTTAGGGTTCTCTTACATGCTGAACCTGAAAGTGTAATTTCAGAGAAATTCTTTGAGCGTTTAGGGTTAACTTACCTTTTTTTGGGGATGAGCATTTAGGGTTCTCTTACATGCTGAACCTGAAAGTTTGTTCCCTGACATGTTGAATCTGAAAGTATAATTTTCGTGGCGATGGACTATTCTAAAGAATAAAAACGGTTGAGGCTTAAGATATTTATTGCTTAAACATAACTGTGTATAAATATCGCAATTTTTTGTCTAATTGTGTGTGTGTGTAAGTTTTTGTGTGCATGTAAGTTTTTGTGTGCATGTAAGTTTTTGTGTGCATGTGTAAGTTTTTGTGTGTGTGTGTGTGTGTAAGTTTTTGTGTGTGTGTAAGTTTTGGCGTGTGTGTGTAAGTTTTCGTGTGTGTGTGTAAGTTTTCGTGTGTGTGTGTAAGTTTTTGTGTGTGTGTGTGTGTAAGTTTTTGTGCGTGTGTGCAAGTTTTTGTGTGTGTGTGTGTAAGTTTTTGTGTGTGTGTGTAAGTTTTTGTGTGTGTGTAAGTTTTTGTGTGCATGTAAGTTTTTGCGTGTGGGTGTAAGTTTGTGTGTGTGTGTAAGTTTTTGTGTGTGTAAGCTTTTGTATGTGGGTGTAAGTTTTGTGTGTGTGTGTGTGTGTAAGTTTGTGTGTGTGTGTGTAAGTTTTTGTGTGTGTAAGTTTTGGCGTGTGTGTGTAAGTTTTCGTGTGTGTGTGTAAGTTTTGTGTGTGTTTGTGTAAGTTTTTTGTGTGTGTGTGTGTGTGTCAGTTTTTTTTGTGTTCATGTCATTTTAAGATACGTAAAAAAAGTTAGAAAAATACCATGTTAAAAAATTCAAGAAAGTATTTACGAAATGGGGAGGGGACTCTTTGAGGTTGGAAAATGGGTTTAGGAATGACATTATGAAAGGAACTTTTTAAGAAAAGATATAATAAAGCCATAAAAAAAGTATTAAAAAAATGGAGAGAGGACTCTTTGGGGGGCCCGGGGAGGGCGTTTGGGGATCCGGGGGCCCTTGAGGATTGTGTGGTCTTTTGGGAGTCCGGGGGACCTTTGGGGACCGGGGGAGTGCCTTTGGGGGCCCAGGGAGGGCCTTTGGGGGTCTGAGGGGGCCCTTGAGCACCGATTGGTCCTTTGGGAGCCCGATGGACCTTTGGGGATCGGGGGAGGGCCTTTTGGAGTCTGGGGAGGGCCTTTGGGGGTCTGGGCGGCACTTGAGGGCCGGGTGGCCCTTTGGGAGCCCGGTGGACCTTTGGGGTTGGGGTAGAGGGATTGGAACCATTTGGGGTTGGGGTAGGGGGATCGGAACCCTTTGGGTTGTGGTAGAGGACCTCACAACACTGTTCAAATAGAACTTGTGTATTATAACGACCACAAAGTTTTACCCTCAAATTCTCTCCTAAAATCTCTTCAAAAATCATATTTTAAAATGTCTCTAACTGTTTCGCCGAAATAATTCCATAAAATGACTAAAACGGTTTCGCCCAAATAATCCCTAAACGTAATTTCATCGTGTTCCTTTTGTTTGGCATCCCTGTGCTTTCATATTTGAAATTACAAAGAAAACTTTTCGCGCGCTAAGATCAAAACATTTGCTCGGAAACGATTCTCTTGTTAGAACTCCAAATTAATTCCCTCTCGTGAATCAATTCTCTTTAGAACAATAAACTAATTCCCCTTTCATGTCAATCAATCAATCATGACATCATCTGTCATGTGTGATCGGAACTTTGCCCGGAGACATTTCTGTTCGAACTCCAAATTAATTCCTTTTCGTGAATCAATTCTCTTTAGAACAACAAATTAATTCCCCTTTCATGTCAATCAATCAATCATGACATCATCTGTCATGTGTGATCTAAACTTTGCCCGGAGACATTTCTGTTCGAAATCCAAATTAATTTCCTTTCGTGAATCAATTCTCTTTAGAACAACAAATTAATTCCCCTTTCATGTCAATCAATCAATCATGATATCATCTGTCATGTGTGATCTAAACTTTGCCCGGAGACATTTCTGTTCGAACTCCAAAGACATTAATTAACTTTACGTCATCTGTCAGACATTAATTAACTTTGCCCGGAAACGATTCGGTTAATGACTCAATAATCCATGAATGTGACAAAGTTCCTGTTTTTCAAATTCACACTGACAAAGTCCATAAAAACAGACATAAATGTGACAAAGTTCCTGTTTTTTCGAATTCTCACTGACAAAGTCCATAAAAACATACAAAAATGTGACAAACTTCCTGTTTTTTTCAAATTCTCACTGACAAAACCATAAAACATCCATGAAAAACATCAAATAAATCGACCAACACACATAACCATCCATGAAAACAGACATAAATGTGACAAAATTCCTGTTTTTTTCATTCTCACTGACAACAAACAGACATAAACAATGTAAAAAAAAGTTGTAGGTGGCAGCAGGGGTGGGCAATGGGAGTCAATAAGGCCCTTCTACTGTTTATATTTATGCAAATTTAAACGTCTGATACATCGTTTTCTGATATACTGAATTTGATGACAAATCTTTCATATTCGTCACTTTCCTGTTGATGGTGTTTCCTCCTTTTTTCCAAATCAGGCAAATATTCTCAGGTTCATCACTATTGGTAGTTAACTTTAAGCTCAATGATTTTTATATATTTAAATCACCATTGAAAGCCAATCCTTTTCTTGTATATAGTGTCATCGGAGCTCGTTTTTGAGAGTTTTGGTTAATATTAGCACAAGTTACTTCTTACTTACAGTTCATGACCACGAACTGTTTGATTGAAGAGAGAAGGTCTTGTATGCACAATTACATAAAAAAAGGTTTTTAAACTGTAGGTAAGGATCATCAATAAAATTTAGGACGGATAGATATTATTCGTATTTGAGTTAGCTACCCTTTCCTCAACCCCCCTCCTCTCTTTACGCCTAAGTCTTAAAGTTCTTCAGAAAACTCCTCATTCAAACTTGACAGCCCTTGTGTTTCAGCAGTCTTTCATAAAGAATTGTGATAAAAAGTCATGCTTTATCCTAAAGAGCAAGGGTTAGAGAAGACATAATACCACCTACTATATGAAATAATTTTTATTTGTGTTAAGTTTTGATGTTGCTCCTTACTTTCAATTAATTTTATTTTTATTTAATTTCTGACCGTTTTTCATATCATGCTAGGAAATCCTCTTCCCTTCCCCCGTGTAAAACTAATCCTGGAAAACTCCTCTGAAAGCCTTTTTCACCACAGAAAATTCTCTCCTTGAAAAATCTCCCACAGATAACCCCCCCCCCCCAAGAAGAAATATCTGTATATTTTCCAGTAGCAAATACTATAAATTAACAATGGTCAAATTCCAGAATCAACTTACAGCCCCTTCCCCAGGGACTTGGGAGATCTTTTTGTTCTCAAAGGCATAATTATTGGACCTTCCAACACTGCTGAATCAAATGACTATCTAAAAACGTTAATCACTTGTCTTGGGAGTAAAAAGGAGCATGGGAGGGGGTTTGATACCCTCAGATATTCTTGGTCACTTAAAAAGGGTTATCAAACAGTTCGTGGTAACGAACTGTAAGTAAGGAGCGACCCGGCTCAATGGTAACCGAAACTCTAAAAAACGGATTTTGATACTAATAGATACATCAAAAGAATCAGATTTTAATTCTGATTTCAAATATATAAGCTTCATCAAGCTTAATCTTACCCATCAAAAGTTACGCGCCTGAGAAAATTTGACTGATTTTCGAAAAAAGGGGGAAAGACCCCCTAAAAGTTATACAACCTTAATGAAAGTCACACCATCATATTCAGCGTATCAGAGAACCTTACTGTAGAGGTTTCAAGCTCCTATCTACAAAAATGTGGAATTTTCCATTTTTTGCCAGAAGAAAGATCACGGATGCGTGTTTATTTGTTTTTTTGTTTGTTTTTTTTTTCTTCTTTTTTCTTTTTCCCAGGGGTGATCGTATCGACTCAGTGGTCCTAGAATATCGTGGGAGGGCGCATTGGAACGGAAATTAAAATTTCTAGTGCCCTTTTTAAGTGACCAAAAAATGGAGGGCAACTAGGCCCCCTCCCACGCTCATTTTTTTCCCAAAGTCACCCGATCAAAATTTTGAGATAGGCATTTTGTTCAGCATGGTCGAAAATATTATAACTATGTCTTTTAGGATGACTTAATCCCTCGAAGCCCCCAAAGAGAGGGCTGAAAGTTATGAACTTTACCCAATGTTAACATTATTGGTTATTGGGAAGTATACAGACGTTTTTAGGGGGAATTTTTTCTGGTAGTGGGGGGTGGGGGCGGGTCGGGGGTTATATGGGAGGATCTTTTCATGAAGGAAGTTTTCATGGGGGAAGGGACTTGGCTATGAAGGGGGCGCCGGATTTCCCATCATTATTTAAAACAAAAATCAGAAATTAAATATAAAAAAAACAAGTTTTTCAACTGAAAGTAAGGAGCAACATCAAAACTTAAAATGAACAAAAAATATTAGCTATATGATTGGGTTCACCTTCTAGTCAATGCCTCGCTCTTTAAGCCAAAGATTTTTTAGTACTTTCATAAGAGCTATTTATTCTAATTAACGGCCTTTGTGATTAAGCAGTCATTTTTAAAGAATCGGAACAAAATTCGAACTTTAGCTTAGAGAGCAAGGTACTAGGGTTACGTAAGTTAATTTGTATATTACGTCAGAACCAAATTTAGAGAGAGCCATTTGGCAAAACAAAAGTAAAATTTTTATGCAAATTTTGTTTACTTATTCAATGACGGTGAGCCAAAATAAAAGCTGTATTAACTAAAAAACGATCATAAATTAAATAAAAAAACAAGTTTTTTAAACTGAAAGTAAGGAGCGACATCAAAACTTAAAACGAACAGAAATTATTCCGTATATGAAAGGGGCTGTCCCCTCTTTAACGCCTCGCTCTTTACGCAAAAGTTTGACTCTGTCTCACAACTTTATTTTTTAAAACAATAAAAAACTTTAGCGTAAGTAGCGAGGCGTTGAGGAGGGGACAGCCCCTTTCATATACGGAATAATTTCTGTTAGTTTTAAGTTTTAATGTCGCTCCTTACTTTCAGTTTAAAAGACTTGTTTTTTTATTTAATTTCGTTTCAAGGAGCTCTCTTTAGACATTTAATGACCATTAGTTCCAAATGACCACTCACGGGAAATCTTTCTTCAGTCAAAAGTACAAAAACAACATTTTTGTAGATATGAGCTTGAATATGAGCTTAAATAGTAGGTATCTCTGATATGCTGCATGCGATGGTGCAATTTTCATTAAGATTACTTGACTTTTGTTTTTTCCTTTTCCAAAAATCAGGCAAATTTTCTTATCCTCTTAGCTTTTGATCGGTAGTATTAAATTTAACGAACTTCTTATATATCAAAAATTTCGTGGTAACAAACTGTAAGTAAGGAGTGACCCGGCAACAGTAATCGAAAGTCTAAAAAACAGAATTTTGATACCATTAAATTTTGGTATCAGAAACCTTTCAATTTTGATACCAACAGATATATCAAAAGAATTGGCTTTTTATGCTGATTTCAAATATATACAATTTATTAAGTTTAGTTCTACCCGTCAAAGCTTACGAGCCTGAGACGATTTTCCCGATTTTTGCAAAAAGAGGGAAACAGTCCCTAAAATCAAGTTATCTCATTGAAAATTACACCATCAGATTCAGCGTATCCGAGAACCCTACTGAATAGGTTTCAAGCTCCTATCTGAAAATATGTGGAATTTTGTATTTTTTGCCTAAAGAGTGAACACGGATGAGTGTTTATTTGTTTGTTTATTGTTTGTTTTCCCCAGGGGTCATCGTACCGACCCAATAGTCCTAGAATATGAGGAGAGGATTAATTCGAACGGAAATTAAAGTTGTATTGCCCTTTTTAAGTGACCAAAAAGTTGAAGAGCATCTAGGTCCCCTCCCCCACCCCCTTTTCCCCAAAATCGTCTGAAAAAAATTTTGAGATGGCCATTTCGTTCATCATAGTTGAAAGACCCGATAACTATGCCTTTGGGTATAACATGACCCCCCCCCCCTCCCCCAACCACAGGGGAAAGGCCTTTTAGTTATAAAATTTGCCCATTTATTTATTTATTTATTTATTTCCCTCAAAAACGAGGAGTATAAAAGATAATTAAATAACTCTTCAAAAATCCAAATAACACACCATCAAACATAGCAACAATTTACAAATTGCCCAAAAGAAAACTTAATCAAATGCAACAAATAGTAATAATGAAATCATGCACTTTTTAAACTATAGAAAAAAAAGGAAAAAGATTATGAACATAAAGTATATTTTCAGATTTACGGTAAAAATTATTTATTTTTACCTTGGCTATTTCCAACGGCTCTTTAATTTTAAATTTTGAAACTAATTCAGAATTACTAAAGGAAATTGGAAAACCAAGTAAAAACTTACAATATTTAAAATAACAAACGCGAATTGCTGAAAAATCACAAATTTTAAAATCTCGAAGAAGAAGGGAAGGATAAAGAACATGCGGGAGGGCAACTGCATTAAAAAGAGAACCTAGAATTTCACGACGATAAACACCACGTAGCCGTATTATGGAACCAAACGCCTTTCTAATTTTTTCTTGAATATGTAAAATTAGCATCGACTTAGATTCACGAGCTGAAGCAGAATAAGGTAACCCAAGATAAACAACAGCATCAGAAACCGGAAATGATATATTTCTATCGCAAATTAATTCAGCTCGGTCATTAACATTAACGGGAAAATATTGACATTTTTTAATACTAATAGAAAGGCCACGAACATTAAGCAGACTAGAAAGGGAATTAAAATTCTTAATTAGACTAGCTTTAGAACGGCTCAATAGGATAATATCATCAGCATATGCAAGAAAAGACACATCCCGTCCCCAAGAAATAAGGGTTGTAGATAAAGAACGAAGACACTCCGCCAGACATGCGTTAAAAATATAAGGAGATAAAACCCCACCCTGTCTCACGCCCCGACCCACGGAAATTGGATTAGAAAGAGAATCAGAAGTATGTGCAAAAATTTTTATCCTAAGCCCCGAATACCAAGATCTAAGAACTCTAACCACAGAAAGGGGAATCCCACCAGAAATAAGAGCTGAAAGAGCGGAAGCATGCGAAATATTGTCAAAAGCTCCTTTTATATCAATTAATAGTGTATAAAGTGGGGAGCCAGTAGATCTTGACTCCTTAATTATAGTATCAAACGTTGCATGCGCATGGTCGCAACCCATTCCTTTTTTGAACCCTACTTGATTAAGACCAACATCCAAATAATCAAAAAGATCCTTTATACATAATTCAAAAAGTTTACCAATCATAGAACCCTTCGTTATCGGCCTATACGAATCACAAGAACGGAGATCTCTTTTACCAGATTTTAGAATAGGAGTTACCACCCCAATCCTAAAAGACGGAGGAACAATACCAAACTTGAGAATAAGATTAAAAAAAGTCAAAAGAAGAAGAAGAAAAGAAGTTGGAGCAAATTTCACATGATTTGAAAAAATCCCATCATGGTCTTTAGAGGATTGTGGCTTTAATTTACGGCATGCACCCAACAAAGAATCAAACGAAATAGAAAAATCATGCGAATTAAAAGAACTGTTTAAAATTATATCAACATGCGAAAGTTGTTCAGGATCATCACAAGATTTCGAAAGGTTTGCAAAATGAGTTTCCCACTCAACAAGAGAAGGGCCATTCTTTTTAGAAGGTTCATTAACTCTCTTTGTTGAACGTAGAGCTTTCCAAAGTTTCTTTTTATTCATATCAACTTCAGACGAAGCATCCATAAGCAAAATATTATTATGACGACGAAGCTCCGACTGGAAAATTGCCTTCTTTTTTTTCATGCATAGAAAAGCCGGATGAAGATCACGCGGTTTTCCACTATTTTTCCAATGTCTAAAAGCTAATTTAGATTCATGATTAGCATGTACAAGAAACGGATTTGACGACCAAAAAGGTTTTTCAACATTGGGTTTACACTTTTTAACTCCAAAAGTTTCTTTAGCACCATATTTTAAGCAATGTAATAACTGAAGATATATGCAATTAAGCTCAAGCTCTATGTTATCTTTATGACACTTCAGAATATCAGGTACAACTACTTTTCGAGCTAAAGAATCAACTTTATCTTGGTAAGCCGGAATCAGTTTTTCATCCCAGATAATTCTCTCAAAATATTTAGGGCGAATTGGAATAAAATTAGAAGCAGAAACAGAATCATGAATTACAGAAAACGATGTCAAAAACTGAATAGGTAAATGATCACTTATCGGGAAATCCGGGATAACTTTTACGATAATAGATGGGGAAAAATTAAAAAGTACATGGTCAATATTACTCGTACTCCCACTCCAATGAGAATAAGTAAAATCAAGTGTCTTACGGCAGATATTAAAATTTGGTAAAGACGAAAATAAAATTGTGCTACGTTCATTTACACTCTCAAGATCACAGTTAAAATCACCAAAAATAAAAATACGTAAACTCGAATCTAATAGGGCAATAAAGCTACTAAGTCTATGGCAAGCTGACGTAAAGGCTTCAAAAGACGAATCAACATGATAGTCAGTAGGCAAATAGCAATTGACCAAAACACAATCAAAAAGTTTGCAGGCAAGAAAAGACTCATCAGCACAAGATAAAATAGCACTAAATTCTTTAGGAACAAATGTAGCAATGCCACCCGCAGGGCGGCCTCCGGTAGGCCTCGCAGGAACGGTAAATATATCATGTAGACTTGAAAGGGAACTTAACATATTCAAAGAATGGTCCAACAAATGATGCTCTTGCAAACATAGTATTGAACTATTTTCAGAAACAAATTCATTCAGCACTACAAATTTGCCAATGACTCCATTCGAATTAAAGGACGTAATCGTAGAACCAATATTCATTTAAAAAGCTTTTTCATAGCAGGGCAACTGAAACTGTAAGACGGGTGGTTAGTTGAGTTGCAATTTGCACAACAAATGGGGTTAGTACATGGAGTATTCTTCGTTGATCTATGATTTCCACTGCAACGAGCACACTTCAGAGTAGAAGAATCACAGTTTTTTTCGGTGTGAGAGGGACTTTGACATGCGAAACATCGTTTTGGAAGCACCTTGTCTTTCTCAACTCTGTAGAGCTCGTAACCGAACTTAATCCCATGGACGATATAATATTTTAAAAATGCTTCGGACTCAAACGACACCTTTATTGTTCTCGACATTCCAAGGCGCCTGAACTCCAGAATCCCAGGCAAAGTGGCTGCTAGAGCTTCAATGTCGAACTCGATATCCACACCACGGATTATTCCGAAAAACTTAGGCTTTCTAGTATTGATAAGACAATCAGGGAAGGAATCCTTTAGATCACAAGAAAACTTTTTCCCAGATTCAGCCGCCACAGTGATAAAAATCAAATCATTGGTCTTTTTTATTTGCTTGATACAGCCCGAGCCGAATTTGTCCAATTCATTTTTCCTGGAAACAGGGTCACGTAACGAGGCTGGCGGATTAGCGATAGTAATAGTCTCTACTGAATCAGAGCTGATGGGGAGAGGAGGCCAATCAGGTGAATTTAAAGGGGAGGGGGAGGGGGAGCCCAAGTTGGCTGAACACTTTGACAGCGAGGACTGTAAGTCTTGTTCAATTCTTTCAAGAGAAGTAATGGATTTCTCCAGCTTTCTGCCATAATCACTAACAAGTCGATCCAAACGTACATTGGAATCAGATTTTAATAAAGGGCAGTCTCTGAATGAGCGAGGCACTAATACAGGCCATTTGAAACCTTTCTGGTCAAGATCCGAGACCATCTTCATAATATCTTTTGCTGTAGCAAGTTCCGCAGCGTTGCCACGTCTCATTACTCTCTTTATAGGAATTCCAGAAAATTTCCAAAGCAGATTTTTCGCATTCACCAAAGCCTCAAGGCTGTAAAAGTTCGCCACAGTTTCAATAAGCTCCGTTTCTGGAATACCATTCGCAAATGCATCGCAAATAAAAAACAGGGCAGAGTTCACAATTACATGAGAAATCCCATCTGCAATTACGAAGGTTTTTGAAAAATCACAGAATGAATCAGAAGAATCATCGCAGGCAAAATTATTCCGCTTTACCTGTTCATTTGGGCAATGATTATCAGTCGAATCGTTAATCACAGGTGCTTCCTGGCTAACAGCCAAGAGAGGGTCTTGAGACGCAGGGGTTACGGCATTCAGTGGCGTCAGCATATTTATTGAAGAATTTGGGTGCTCACTCTCTATTGGGTCACTAGAAAATTCGGTAGCGGCTTTGCAAATAGAACAGATCCAGTTAGGAGTATTCTTTCTATCGGAAACGGTGATCCCTGAACAAGAGGGATGAAACAAATTGGAACACTTAGTGCATTGCAACAGCGTGCCTTTCCCCAAAGAACGTTCACAGTTAGGGCACACTTTTGGAGACATCATTGGCTTGAAAAAAAAAAAAATATCACCCCAAAAGACAAGGGAAGCGTCAGCCCCCGTTACCTTATCCCCGCAATTTAAGGGAGACTCTCCCGGCAGGTACAACGGCACTTGCCACGGGTTTACTGCCCCTCTTCTGCTTGTCAATTATGGTTACGCAAAATTGAAATCAGCACAAATCTATTTTTGTAAAGTGTAAATAAATGTCCAGAAACTAGGTCAGTAGATTACAACATTTTTAATCCGTATGAAATGTTATGACAGAATGGTTGCACAATTAACTCCGGTCACTGAATTAATTTAGGATCCTACCGAGTTTCAAGTTGATAAAATCCAAAAAAGGTGTTATCACTTTCAAGGCTAAATGAAGGCTAAATGAAGACTAAATGAAGAAATGAAGAAAATTGTTTGCGCATAGTATTTGTTATTGGGATTTGGCATACATTTTTGGGTAGGGGGGGGGGACAAATTTTCTGCTGGGTGTTTTTCCACTGGAAATTTTCCATCGGAAGGGAAGTTTCCAGGGAGTGAACTTGTCAGGGGAAATTATACACAGGGGGAATTTGCCAGAATTCTTATACAAAATTCTTTTTATGCGTCTTGATTTCTCTTTTCTGTCTCAATTTTACGCGCAGAGTGGTTAAGAGTAATTGTTCGGGATAAATTTTCACCGGGGTTAAATTGTCTAGAGGATATTTCCGTGGATAGGGGGCTTTTCCGTGGAGGTGGGGCCAGATTTCCTTGCATTATTTAAAAAACAATCAGAAATTAAGTAAAAAAAAAAGTTTTTTCAACCGAAAGTAAGGAGCAAAATTAAAAACTTAAAACAAACAGAATTATTACGTATATAAGGGGGGTTTTCCCCTCCTCAAAACTTCGCTCTTTCCGCTAAAGTTTGAATTTTGTCCTAATTCTTTCAAAATGACTCCTGAAAAACAAGGCCCATTTAATTAGAACAATAAGACACTTTTTTAAAAGTACTAAAAAACTTTACCGTAAAGAGCGAGGTGTTGAGGAGGGGGCAACCCCCTTTATATACGTAATAATTTCTGTTCATTTTAAGTTTTAATGTTGCTCCTTACTTTCAGTTGAAAAAACTTGTTTTTTTATTTAATTTGGAATCAGAATAAAAAGCCAATTCTTTTGATGCATCAATTGTTTTCAAAATTCCGTTTTTTGGAGTTTCGGATAGGCTACTATTAGAACGAGTCGCTCCTAACAGTTCGTTCCACGAACTGTTTGATTGAGGGAAAAAATACTTCATTGAAAGTGCTACTTTGTTGGCATTATGTCACACTTTGAAAACACAAGAGGATTGTGGTTCATCTGTTCCTCCGAAATAAACTGTTGAGTTGTTGTAGTGTAATATGAAAAGAAGTACATTTGAAAAGGAAGAAAAAAAGTGACTGGGCAATGAAACTATTTTCTTTATAATTATCGATTTTCTACCAAAATACTATTGTTCTTGTTAAATTGATCCATGTTTCTATTGGCTCCCCATTTTCCTAAAATAAATTGGGAAGGACTCGGTCAAAGCTTTTCTAATTTTCTTTCTAAGATAAATGATTTCTTATTCTTTGTGTGGTAGTCTCTTCAAAAAATCTGGGATGAGCCAACCGTCAAAGAACAATGTTCGTTGAACTATAAATATACTCATATAAAGAAAAGAAAAGCAAATGTAAAGGAATGAAGTTGTTCTTGCTATATCTCGGCCGGCCAGGTGAGTGGCCAGTTGTGACGTATTTGAAAAAAAAAGTTTTTAAGTTCATTTCAGAGCAAATGAATTTTACAAAAATTAATTCAATAAAGGATAGAATTAAAGAGCTAAAACAAAACTGAAAACAACCGGAAACAATTGCTTCGTAGCCCCTGCAATATATACGCTATATATGAAAATTAAGGAAATAAATTGACTTAGGATCAAGGCCGTATCCAGGATTTTTGCTCGGGTGGCTATTTTTTCGAGGGGGGAGGCAAGAAAATTTGCGCACCAAAAATTTTTTTAATGCATTTTGTTACGTTTTCACGGGTTAGACAAAAATTTTGGGGGGAAGGGTCGTAGCCCTGGCCTCACCTCCTGCATACGGCCATGCTTACCATAGTTCCCTACTATATTCGTGAAATTTTTTAAAAGATGCACTTAAAAACATATCTTGTGTATTACCTGTGTCATTATCGTCCTTCTTCAGATCAAACTTTCTCTCTCAGTCTCTCTCTCTCTCTCTCTCTCTCTCTCTCTCTCTCTCTCTCTCTCTCTCTCTCTCTCTCTCTCTCTCTCTCTCTCTCTCTCTCTCTCTCTCTCTCTCTCTCTCTCTCTCTCTCTCTCTCTCTCTCTCTCTCTCTCTCTCTCTCTCTCTCTCTCTCTCTCTCTCTCTCTCTCTCTCTCTCTCTCTCTCTCTCTCTCTCTCTCTCTCTCTCTCTCTCTCTCTCTCTCTCTCTCTCTCTCTCTCTCTCTCTAACCCTCCCTTTCTCTTTCACTATCTGCATACGTAACTTTTTGTAAAGCTTTCCATATTTGCTTAGTACAAAATTTGTAGTCGTTATGAAAAATAGTTGGCTACTTATTTATGCTTTATCGCGTAATTAGGAAACGTAATAACGTGATATCTATAAGAGCTGAACACAGAAAATTTTTTTTTGGCTGCAATTGTTTTACCTTGCCATTTAATGTTCAGTGCACAAACAACTAAAAACAACGTAATTCAGAAATGTTAGCTGACGGAATATTTAATAATGCTCCCATAAACTTGTTTGTTTATCCTTGTGTCTAGGGGTTGCCACCACGATAAGTTCCGAAAGTACTACAGTTTCCCGAATTTGCGCGCTATACAGCGATTTTCGGTGCTACAGTCAATTTTTTTTTTTTATTTCAAAGTCAAAAATGGTAAAACAAAATAAAATTTACAGTTTGCAGCTCTTTGCATAAAACTTGTAGAATAATCAAAATTGTCATTAAGATCAAGAAGAACCAGCAGATTATTAGGTGTTTTTCAGCCCTTCTAATTGTAACATGAGATGCTAGATAACATTAGAATGAAATAAATTGAAACATCCTAGTTTAAATTAGAAAGGATATTTAATTTGGCCAGTAATTTTCATACTGCAAAATTTTTTATTATATGGTCTACAAAAATGTCAAGATGAAATTGGGAGTTCATTATTTACTCTATATCCTAGTCTTCCATATCTCTTTACCAAAAATGAATAGTAGCAGCATTAGTAGCATCTACATATTATCTTTTGGTCACTTGGAAATCACCCTCATGATGCCCCAGAACTCTCATCTTGATATGGTAAGCCGTTCCAAAGATATCGCTGGTACGCCTTTTTGACAACCTGTATGCACATACTTTATTCTAATTTAGATCAACTTTCCCCTCAACATTCACTCAAATTTTTACCTCAATATCATAAGCTTTGGTAATACTCGCTACAGAAGCGGATGTGGTAGTAGTAGTAGTAGTGTATAGTGGTAGTGTAGCAGTGTAGTGGTAGTAGTAGTAGTATTAGCACGCACGAATATTACCTTTTGAACATTTGATCTTCCTTTTTAAGTTTTCCTTGAAAGTTCCAACTTAATACCCTAATCCATATGGGAGATATGCCCTTTCGACAATGTGCTTGCACATTGTGTCGGTTGATTTAATTCAAATTTCCCCTCTATAATCTCTCAAGTTTTCACATTTATACCGTTTGTCTTAATAATACTACTATCATAGTAGTAGTGGTAGTCAGGGGCGTCCCGAGTCTCGTTTTATTCGGGGGCGATCTTCGTAAATTTTACCGAATCCCTACCTGATTTATGCCGAATTTTCTGCAGAAATCAAGAATTTTGCTAAATTTCGGCCGATTTTGCAAAATCTCTGCCGAAATTTTCACCTTCGGCAAAAATTTTGCCGAATGTCAAAAAAGTTGGGGAGAGAGGGGGTGCCTCCCCCCTCGGTATGCCCCTGGTGGTAGTGGTAGGAGCGTTTTTAGCAGTAGTATACACATGCTGCCTTTTGGCCAATTGAACATCTCCTCATTATACCCTGGGAGTTTCAGCTCGATATGGTGAGCCGTTCTAAAAATATCACATAAATATGGAAAGGTTATCACATAAATGTGCCTTTAGGGGAGGTTGTAGGAATTTATCTTTCATTTCTCCTTGTGGCTGAATAAGGGTGCTGCAGGGTAGTACCTCCCTTCTTATTAGTCTACAGAGGAACATTTCTGCCGTTTATTTTAATGCTTGATTTAGCTAATCTGATTTGCTTCATAATTCGGTGAAGAACAAGTAATATTTAGCTTTTATAAAGAAGTGGTGGTGGGTTATTGTATAGGTAGGGGGGAGGGTCGGAGATCCAAAAGTGGCATCTGATTGTAATGGTCAAATTTTCTAAGCCTTATTGAGCTTTCAGATAAATATAGAATGCGTTTTGGGGAATTGCTGTCTAACCCCACTAAATTTCAGTGGATATGTGCCTTTACTATTGTTCCCGGGGGGAGGGATAATAGTTTCCCTCCCGTTGCATTTTTTTTATATATAGATAAGAATATTACATCCACGTGCCTATAAAGAACGTGATTTTTAGCGAGAGGAATTTTTCACTTGGGGGGGGGGAGATTATTTTCCGTAGGGGCGACAAAGGGAGAAGTGTGATTTCCTGGATTTGAAAAACTATCAGGAATTAGATGTAAAAAACATTTTTTAACTAAAAGTAAGGAGTAACGCTATTGCTTAAAACAAACAGAAATTATTCTGTATATGAAGGGGCTTCCCCTCCTCAATCCCTCGTTTGTTACGGTAAAGTTTTTAATGCGTTACAAAACCTATTTATTCAAATTCAACGGCTCTTGTGTTAAAGCAGTTATTCTTAAAGAATTGGGAAAAAAGTGAAACAAAAAGTTCCAATAGTAATAGTAGTTTATCTAATTTCTAACTTTGTCTCTTGATGTTGTTTTGATTTTGGCTAGCCAGGATCAAGTTGGTATTTCGAGATCTTCCAAAATAACCTCTTATTAAAATCTTAGAAATTACGATGCTAACGCGTTAGTAGTTTTTTTTTTTTAATTATGGGAGGAAAGATCTCATTTTACATGCTGATCTTTTGCCAAGTTACAATGCCTTAATAAATGCTGTTTTTCTAGTAACAGTTTATGCTATGATTGTGAATGTGTATTTTTACTTGTTAAGGAACAAAAATAAATACTGAACTGTTTGCTTGATAATTAGGATTAAAGAGTAAGTAATTCAGCCATAGGTATTAGATGCTACAAAATATTAGTATATACTAATAATAATCATAAAATATATACTAATAATCAGAACCAATTAAGGATAATGAAATAGTGAGCAGAATAAAGTTTTTAGAGTTTGTGTCCTTTTTTACGAAGCGTAAAGAAAAGGCGGTCGTATTTAAGACAAAATGATTTTTTTAGACAGCTCTGCCTTTTTATTTAGAAATGAAACCAGTTTTTTCATTAATTGTCTTAATTAAACGTTTTACCTGTTGTATATATTTTGTTTTAGCTGCTAAAGGCAAAACACTATGTATGTTAAATAAAGTTTCTAGACTCCAATAAAATAAAGCTTTAGAGCAACAATTTTTTTTTTTTAGAGTCCATGACCTTTATACAAAGCGTAGAGAAAGGCCACCCGCAACTAAGAAAAAAAAGGATTTTTTAGACAGCTCTGTATTTTTATTTAGGGTTAAGATGAAATGACACAAGTTTTTTATTTAATTGCCTGCATTAAACGTTTTACCCGTTACATATATTTCGTTTTCAAACAGTTAAAGTCTTTCTCATAACGTTATTTTTTAAAACAATAAAAAACTTTAGCGTAAAGAGCGAGGCGTTGAGGAGGGGACAGCCCCTTTCATATACGGAATAATTTCTGTTCGTTTTAAGTTTTAATGTTGCTCCTTACTTTCAGATAAAAAAGTTGTTTTGTTTATGAAAAGGCCAGCGCATTTAAGACAAAAATGGTTTCTTATAGAAGTGCCTTTTAATCAAAAAGTTCGTGGTAACGAACTGTTGGTAAGGAGCTACCCGGCTCAATAGTAACCGAAATTCTAAAAAACGGAATTTTGATACCCATATATACTTAAAAAATAATCGGATTTGTATTCTGACTCTAAATATATAAGTTTCATCAAGTTTAATCTTACTCATCAAAAGTTGCGAGCCTCAGAAAATTTGCTTATTTTCGACAAAAGAGGGAAACACCCCCTAAAAGTCATAAAATCTTAATGGAAGTAACACCATCAGATTCAGCGTATAAGAGAACCCTACTGTCGAGGTTTCAAACTCCTATATGCAAAAATGAGGAAATTTTGCATTTTTTGCCAGAAGAAAAATCACGGATGCGTGTTCATTTATTTTTTTTTTTTCGTCGTGATCGTATCGACCCAATGGTCCTAGAATGTTGCAAAAAGGCTTATTTCACTTGGGAGGATCTTTCCATGGAGGAAGTTTTCATGGGGGGGGGGGTCGAGATGACAGGGTTACGTGGGAGGATCTTTCCATGGAGGAATTGTTCATGGGGAAAGAGAATTTTCCATGAAGGGAGTGCCTGATTTCCCAACATTATTTAAAAAAAGATCAGAAATTAAATTAGAAATACAACAAGTTTTTTCAACTGAAAGTAAGGAGCAAAATTAAAACGAACTGAAATTATTATGTATATGAGGGGGGTTCTCTCCTACGTTAATACCTCGCTCTTTACGCTAAATTTTTTTTAGGACTTTCAAAAGAGCTATTTATTCTAATTAAACGGCCTTTGTGATTCAGAGGTCATTTTTACAGAATTAGAGCAAAATTCGAACTTTAGCGTAAAAAGCGAGGTATTGACGAGGGGGCGAACCACCTCATGTACGTAATAATTTCTGTTCGTTTTGATTTTTAAGGTTGCTCCCTACTTTTAGCTGAAAAACTTGTTGTTTTTTTATTTAATTTACAGTTAAGATGAAATGAAACGAGGACTAAAGGCAAAACAATACGTGTTGTTACAGAATTTTTTTTTCCCTTTGAATTCCGTAAGAAATCTTAAACAATATGAAAAGAAATAAATATTTTTCTTTCCCTGTCTAAATTAAAAGTTTTACCTGGCGTTATTAAACTTATGTTAGTTAAACTTAACTTAACCCTTTGAGTATTGAATTAAGATATATAGTGGATAAAAATTATTCAAAAGGGTATTCTGGCGTAAAAAAATCGCTAATTCCGAATCTATCCTCAGAATTGCCTTAGGACAAGAAATAGCGAAGATACAGAATTTCCTCGTGTGAGGACGTTCGTCCTTGGTGAAGTACGGTTTTCTTTCAATTTGAGCATTTTTCTATGAAAACTCTTCAGCACTTTAAAACTCTTCCAAAACGAAATATCAAGTAATTCTTCTCCAGTTAAGTTTTAATAAAAACAAAAGAAAACAAAATTTGCACCAATTTAACTGTGATAAACAAGGAAACAGTTCCTTTCAACTTCCAAACACAGCGGCAAGTCCATACACCTTATACATCTCGTTCGAGTCTTTTTCTTGCAGACTCGTAGCGCAGCTGTTCCCTATCCATCTTTGGAAAACATCCCTAACCATCCTGACGGATTGAAGCTGGGGCAGCTGCGACGTTGGGAGGGTTGGTTCGCTTCGCAACAGGAGCACTGGGATCTTCGGAGGACAGATTACTTGGGTGTTTTTTCATCGGGGAGAAGCCAAGCTCATAGGCAATCTGGCATCGTAAGTGGAGCAATGGCATGGAACCTGTTCCTACCTGGCTGTGTTCCTTCTCTACAACAGCCAAGAATTGACAATCGAAGTGTCGAAAAGGTAGTAGAAGACTCTCATGTACCATCTCATTGACCATATTTGGGTTCTATACAAGGCAGTCAACATATCTGACAAATCGACGTCGATGCTCGAGTGATGGCTTTACTATCGAACCAACGGACTATGGCGACACTGTTGCAAGTCTCGACTCTCAAATCAGTTGCTCCTCTTCCTTCTTTTTCCAAGTCCTTCTCGTCGATGACCGTACAACCTTTGACTTGGTCTTTTCGGAGTGTTGCCACACAATCATATCCAGTTAACTTCAAGTGAACGACTAGTGGCGTGCTGGCGAACCAGTTGTCAAAATAAATTTTGAAGCCTTTCTTTGGTGGTAAGTCTTTGATAAACCTAATCACCGAGTCACCAAGTACAAAGTCTCCAGGAGCTATGGTACCACGACAATTTTAAATTTTGAAGTCACAGACTATCCCATTAGCTCCAGCTCGAGTGAAAACTTTGAATTCCCACTTGTTTGGCTTGGCAGGTAAGTACTGCTTTTTGTGTGAGCGGCCCTTGAAAGGTATGACTTGCTCATCTTTACTGTGACGCTCTTCGGGCTCAAGCTGCCTCATGGACTCCAGGATAAATTTGATCATCGGTCTTATAGAGAAAAGCCTGTTGTGTTCTGGATCGTCCACTGGTTTGCTTGTTGAGTTGTCAACGAAGTTCAGGTTGACAAGAAGGAAGTGAAAGCGATCCTGAGACATTTTAGATGCTATGACATCACACTTCAGGTCTCTGTCCCAGTAAAGTTTGTAACTTGGAAGGCGAAATACCCCTGTGTAGATGACGATGTACCTAAATACTTTTACTTCAGATACTGTCACAGGTTTGAAAGAGCGACCAGTGCGAATCGGTTTCAAATTACAGTATCTATTTGTTTCAAACGCGATGGTTTCATAAACTTCTTCAGTGAAGAAAAGGCTGAAGTAGTCGTAAAGACTGGGCAACTGTTCTGGGGTAACGCCGAAGTGAGATTCGTATGGCACATCAACATCTAAGTACGGTTCGTAATCCTTATATCTCCATCGATATAGCGCACGACTGATTGCATCCTCTGACTCATCTTCTGACGTCCTCTCCAGCAAGTTACTTTCGAGAAAAGGTGGCGCAGGTCCTGGGATTTCCCTATCTTCAGCTACTTCATCAACTAGAGGTCTCATTTCTTCGTAAAGCAATTCACTTTCATCCATGTTAGGGAGCCATTCGTCTTCGCCGTCTGATTCCTCTAGCTCTTCTAGGTCAGAGACGTTGCCATCTGGCAGCTCGAAAAAAAGCTCCACGACGCGCTGACTGTCAAGTCTCCCCGCTGCCTTCCTCTGAGAGATGCGTCTCGTTTTCTCGTATTCATCCTCCATATCTGTAAGGAAATATATATATAAAAAATAGAAAAGAATATATTTTATTCCCTACCATAGCTGGGGCTAACATGAGCATGTCATGACATAAAAAAGAGAACCAAACCAAGGATAAAAAAAAAAATAGCAACACGAAAAATTAAGGTAACAAGTCAATAAATTAAAGTTTTCAAGCAAGGTCAATAAAATAGAATGATTCAATAAAAAATTAATATATGTCAAGAATCAATTTTCACAGTTAAAATAGTGAAATTTTATAGTATAGACTTTACTTTTTAAACTTTATGCAGAATATATCAGAATATTAAATATATAAATGGTTGTTAGATTCAAAAGCACTCACAGGCAAATACATGAAATAAACTGCATCAAACGTTAAATATTTGTTAAGGTTACATTATTAAAATACCGAGTAAAATAAGGGACAAATGATTTTCAATATCTCTCGGTACTAGAGGCTAGGTAAGTCATTAACTGTGGAAAAAAAAATTTATATGTTGGAGTCTACTGACTGGTCCTTAAGTAAGGGGCCTCTCGAGGTCGGGTAGTAGACCACGATGAGCCGGGGAATTCAAACAATTTAGTTCAAACCGATATGTCAACTCATGTCTACGACTATCAAGTGAATCCCAGTTGAGTTGTTTTAGTGAATCATCATATGTTGAGTAGTTATGTCCAAGTATAATTTTTACAGCTTTTTTTTGTATCATCTCAATTCTTTCTGATTGATCTTTCGTCAAACCCGGATGCCAAGCTGGACATGCATACTCAAGGGAAGGTCTAAGGGAACGCAGGCACCAAGAAAAGAATGGAAGAAGGCCCGAGCAAAAGAGAAGAAATCCATTCGAATTTGTTGCTTTATATCTATAATTCCTGAACCAGATTGTAGTAGAAACTCTCTTCCCTGCCCTACTGTAGTACAAAAATACCCACTCAGTACGACTGTCCTCGTACAATGCAGGGGGATTTCCGAGTCCCATAACTTCGTCCCTGATTCTAGAATTGCCGAGAAAAAAATTCTTAGGCCTTGGCAATGACTCAGCATCAGCTCTGATTTTTTGTAGAACTTTCTGGCCCCATTCCACCTCTCAGCAAAATTAAAAAAGAACCTACCTTTCGACCAATTTCGACCCACTCCCTTCGACCCTAAAAGTTACGAGTCTGAGAAAATTCGTGTGATATTGGAAGTAGGGGGTGGGCGCCCCCTAAAATTAATGGAATCTTAACGAAAACCACACCATCATATAAAACGCACCAGAGAACCCTTTTGAAGCAGTCTTAAGCTCCTATCTACAAAAATATGGAATTTTGCTATTTTTGCCAGAAGACAGGTCACGGATGCGTTTTTATTTTTATTGTTTTTCTTTCAGGGGCAGGGGCGTCGTTTGGGGGTGGCAAGGGGGCAGTTGCCCCCCCCCCCAATAATGACGAGAAAAAATATTATACATCCCATGCCCTTTGACTATCCAGGTATGGACCCCTCTTGCTCCCCCCCCCCCAATAAAAATGCTGGAGATTCGCCCATGCCCAGGGGTGATTGTATCGATGGGGATTTGACCGGATTACTATACAAAATTATTTTTAATTGTCTTACATTCTCCTTGCCATATTTTTTATGCGGAGATGTTCCGTGGAAATTATCCAGGGGCTTTTTCCCGCGTGTTTTGATTTCCGGGAAATAAATTCCACGGAAGGGGGCTTTTCTGGAGTGATCAAGAAACCGATTAGAGATTAAATTCTTATTCAAATGAAGGAATACTAAGGCAAATTTTTCAGGCGAAAACGCCCGCAAGCAATTTTACAGGGAGTGGGAATTTTCAGCAAAGATGCAACTTTAGAGGGAATTTGACGGGGGGGGGCACTTTAAGTTGGATGAAATTTCCATGGAGCAGTTTTCTGTTAGGGGGAGGGGCATATTTCCTAGATTGTCGGCCAGATTCACCGACATTATTTGAAAATCGAACATAAACTATTCCATAAATGAAGCGTTGTCCCCTCCTCAATACCTTGCTCTTTACGCTAAAGTTTGACTGTTTGTTCAGATTTTCTTAGAGCGTCTACTAAAACACCACAGGGGCCGTTTAATTGGAATACGAAGCTTTTTTAAAAGTGCTAACAGCTTTAGCGTAAAGAGCAAGGTATTGAGGAGGGGCATATATGGAATAAATCTTCCAAAATTAACATGTAAATGTCGTATTAATTTTTCATGTGCGTTGAGCTGAAGTCGATCATGTATTAGTTGAAAAACGTTCAGAAAATAAATAAGAAAACAATTTTTTTTTAACTGAAAGTAAGGAGCCACATTAAAACTCAAAACGAGCAGAAATTATTCAGTATATGAAAGGGACTGTCCCCTCTTCAACACTTCACTTTTTACGCTAAAGTTTGACTTTTTGTCACAACTCCACTGTTTAAAACAATAAAAACTTTAGCGTAAAGAGCGAGGCGTTGAGGAGGGGACAGCCTTTTTCATATACGGAATAATTTCTGTTCGTTTTAAGTGGCAATGTTGCTCCTTACTTTCAGGTAAGAAAACTTGCTTTTTTATTTCAATACAATTAATACTGACTGTTGAAGGTATCTTAAATTATTGTTTTGCCTTCCTTGATCTTACCGCAATAGTCGATTAATTCGTTTTTTATTCGGGAGCCGATATCATTAAAACGTTTCAATATTTATGTTCCGAATTATTAATTGGTGCATCGGTAAGTCTTGGCCTGTTCTGCGGCCTTATTCTCCTTTTGTCGTATTTAGCTTTTATTTTCTTATGTTTTTATTTATCTTTTGTTGATTTTAGGGTATTTGATGTTTTTGAGTTAATGCTAATTTTCATGTCTTTTGATGCTTTTTCTTTAGTTCTGTTGTCTGCTTTGAGTGATTTACGAAATT
Organism: Artemia sinica; assembly: GCA_027921565.1. Classification (NCBI taxonomy): domain Eukaryota; kingdom Metazoa; phylum Arthropoda; class Branchiopoda; order Anostraca; family Artemiidae; genus Artemia; species Artemia sinica. The sequence goes on from CM051258.1 coordinate 75,185,786, forward strand.
TTAGAGTATTTAAAATGAAACACTTTTTTATTCACTGTCTAAATAAAAATTCTGACACGGCTCAATAGTAACTGAAACCCTAGAAAAAAGAGAGTTTTGATAACAATATATGCATCAAAAGAATCAAACCTTTATGCATATTCAAAATATATAAGTTGTATTAAGTTTAATGTTGCACATCAAAAGTTAAGGACCTGAGAAATTTACCCATTTTGTTAAAGAGGGGGGAAACGTCCTCAAAATCAAATGATCTTAACGAATATCACTCCATCAGATTAAAGATATCAGAAAACCCTACTGTAGAGGGTTTAAGCTTGTATCTGCAAAAATGTGGAATTTTAAAAAAGTTTTGCCAAATATAAGACCACAAATGAGTGTTTATTTGCTTTTTGCTGTTTTTTTTCGACAGAGTTGATCTTATCGAACCAGTGACCCTAAAAGATTGGAAGAGGGCTCATATTATCGAAAACTGAAGGTTTTAGTGCCCTTTTATGTAGCCAAAAAGATGGGAGGCTAGCTATCCCCCTCTCACACCCCTTTTTCCCCAAAGTCATCTAATCAAAATTTTCAAGATAGCCATTTTGGTCAAAATAGTTCAAGGTCCAATAACAAAGTGTCGTGTGATAACATGACCCTACTTGTCCTTGGGAAAGGGCTGTAAGTTACAAAATTTACCCGCTGTTTACGTATTCTACCCTCACTTTTTGCGACTTCAGGTTCTGAGAGATGTTAAAGAAAAGTTGAAGACTGGATAACCGAAAATTGTACCTAACCGTGGAAAATATTCACGCCAAGCTTTAGCTAAAACGTATTCTACATATTGTGAACATTCTGTATTGTCTTTAAATTGAAAGTATTCGTTATTGTATAAGAATGATTTGCACTAGATCCGTATTGCTTATTTTAGATATTGAAAATTTTTCCTGTACCTTCCCACTCCATATCGTAATACACGTATTATTGAGAAGTATGGTGCTACCAACATTGGCCCAAACCATAATATTATCCTTGTTTTTTTGTCTGTGATTAAGGTTTAAGTTATCTTTGTTTCTGTGTATTTGATTTTTCTTCCTTTGTAGTGTAATTAAATAAAAAAAACAAGTTTTTTTAAACTGAAAGTAAGGAGCGACATTAAAAAAAAGTTGTGAGACAGAGTCAAAATTTAGCGTAAAGAGCGAGGCATTGAGGAGGGGAAAGCCCCTTTCATATACGGAATAATTTCTGTTCGTTTTAAGTTTTAATGTCGCTCCTTACTTTCAGTTTAAAAAACTTGTTTTTTTTATTTGATTTCTGATCGTTTTTTAGTTAATGTAGCTTTGATTTTGGCTCACCGTCATTGAATAAGTAAACAAAATTTGCATAAAAATTTTACTTTTCTTTTGCGAAATGGCTGTCTCTAAATTTGGTTCTGACGTAATTTACAAATTAACTTACGTAAGGAACTTCTATATTCGTATAGTTTTCTTCTGGCAAAAAATACGAAGTTGCAGATTTTTGCAGATATGAGCTTGAAAGCTATGTAATAGGGTTTTCTGATACGCTGAATCTGACAGTGTGATTTTCATTAAAATTCTTTCACTTGTAGGGGATGTTTCCCCCTCTTTACAAAATCAGGTAAATTTTCTCAGGCTCGTAGCCTTTGATGAGCAATACTAAACTTAATAAACTTTATATATTTAGAATCAGCATTATAAGCCCATTCTTTTGATACATTTATTGACATCAAAATTCCGTTTTTAAAAGTTTCGATTACTATTGAGCCGTATCGCTTGTTTTTTTTATTGTTTTTTTTTTTATTACGTATATGTTATTACGTATATGAGGAGGTTCTCCCCTTAGTCAATACCACGCTCTTTACGTTAAAAGTTAAAAATATTTTTAATTCACAAACCCCTGAATCACAAAGGCCGTTTAATTAGAATAGATAGCTCTTTTGAAAGCGCTAAAAAAAACTGTAGCGTAAAGAGCGAGGTAATGACTTGGGGGAGAACCCCCTCATATACGTAATAATTTCTGTTCGTTTTAAGTTCTAATGTTGCTTCTTACATTCAGTTGAAAAAACTTGTTTTTTTTAATTTAATTTCTGATCGTTTTTTTAAATAATGCTTGGAAATCTGGTGTCCCCTTCATAGAAATATCCCTTACCCCAAAGAAACATCCTCCACGGAAAGATTCTCTCGAGTAACCTCCTCCTCCATCCCCCCCATCAAAAAAATCCTTCCTGAAAATGTCTGTATACTTCCCAATAACCAATACAATATGTAAGCAATGGGCAAAGTACATATCGTGCAGCCCTTCCCCTGGGAACTGTGGGGGATTAAGTCATCCTAAAGGACATATTTATTAGATTTTCGACTATGCTGAACAAAATGGCTGTCTCAAAATTTTAATTGGATGACTTTGAGAAAAAATGAGCGTGGGAGGGGGCCTAGTTCCCCTCCATTTTTTGGTCACTCAAAAGGGGCACTAGAACTTTTAATTTCCGTTCCAATGAGCCCTCCTACGATATTCTAGGACCACTGGGTCCATACGATTACCCCTGGGGAAAAGAAAAAAAACAAATAAACACGCATCCGTGATCTTTCTTCTGGCAAAAAATAGAAAATTCCACATTTTTGTAGATAGAAGCTTGAAACCTCTACAGTAGGGTTCTCTGATACGCTGAATATAATGGTGTGATTTTTCATTAAGGTTCTATAATTTTTAGGGGGTCTTTCCCCCTTTTTTCGAAAATCAGACAAATTTTCTCAGGCGCGTAGCTTTTGATGGGTAAGATTAAACTTGATGAAACTTATATATTTAAAATCAGAATTAAAATCTGCTTTTGATGTATCTATTGGCATCAAAATTTCGTTTTTTAGAGTTTCGGTTACCATGAGCCGGGTCGCTCCTTACTTGTTACAGTTCGTTACCACGAACTGTTTGATTTACTCCACTTGTTTTGTATATAAAAGTCGGTTATAAATAAATTATTATTATATCATATAGTATTTGCTATTATGGAGCATACAGACATCGCTTTTTGGGGTTGGATTTTCTGCTGGGAAGACGAAAATTTATGACGATGAAAATTTTCCATGAAGAGGGAAGTCTCCGGTGAACTCTCCACGGGAAATTTTACACTGGGGAAATTTGCCAGAATTCCTTTACGAAATTCTTTTTATTTGTCTTACTTTGTCTTTGTCGACTAACTTTAAGATGTGGAGAACTTACTGGAGAAATTTTATCGGGATTGGAACTGTCTGGAGGGATTTTCCATAGAGGGGGGATTTTCTGTGGGTGAAATTCTTTATGGGAAATTCCACAAAGGTTTTTCCACAGATAGGGAGGGGGGGTATCCGACATGATTTGAAAACCGATCATTTTTTTTTCAAGTGAAAATGTGTAAAGGATAATTTTTCAGGTGAAATTGTCCCCAAGGAATTTACCTGGGGATATACTTTGAGGAACTTTACTTTGAGAAATTTTCTGTGGGGATTGGTAGTTTTCTATGGAGGTAAGCTGGATTTCTCGGTATTATTTTGAAAAACAATACGAAAAAAAAAAAGTTTTTCCAACAAAAGTAAGGAGAAATATTGAAACCTAAAACGAACAGAGCCTATTCCGGGAGAGGAGGTTGTCCTCTCCTCAATACCTTACACTTTACGCTGAAGTTTGACTTTTTGTGAAAATTCTTTGAGAACAACTTCTGAGACAGAAGGACAATTTAAGCAGAATAAAAAGCTTATTTTCAACCCACCCAGACCCCCCCCCAAAAAAAAAAATTAAATAGTCTAGCGTGAAGAGCGAGGTATTGAGGAGGAGGTAATCCCTCTCATCTACGGAATAATTTCTGTTCGTTTTAAGTTTCAACGCTGCTAACGTTCCTCTCATCTCGTTTTTACTATTTGCAAAATCTTGGAGTGTGTCACCGTAATTATTAGAAAAGTTTTGTAGCAGTAGTTGGATCGGCTATTACACTTTTATTATAGCATAATTTTTTATTATCCAAAATAGTTCCCAAACTAGGTAATCATTGCAGTAGGATCAAATTAAAAGTGTTTCAAATAAAAAGTGTTAGTATGTATCACCATTTATTACAAATAAATTGAAAGACGTGTATTTCATAGCCTGTACAAGGCTGTATTCAGGGAGGAGAAGAGTAACCGGGTTGACCACCCTTGTGTAAAGCCCTGGTGTAAGAGATACACCCTTGACCCTATATCTTTTGTTCTATATTTGGTTCAAAATATTAGGATAAAAATAACAATTTAGTAAATTAGTAAGTAATATCATACCAAACGGTAACGGTTGATATCAAATATAGTAAAGCGCTGATTTTATCGTGTCACTTCGATAGAGGCATGTAAGAATAAGCTTATATCTTTAGAAAGGGGGGGGGGTGCTCACATGATCAGCTAGATCTTTATGATAAGCTCAAAAAGAAAAGCATACAATATGGCAATATTTGGGCTCTCTAAGATTAATTCAGTTAAATACTAATGAAACTCTATCGTTAAGAATTCGGGCTATAGACAATTCGGGCTAAGAATTCTGGCTAAGAGGCAATATCCTCCTCGTTCACGAAGTCGTTTCTGTTTTTTCTGTTCTTTCTGTTTTTGTCATTTCAAAGTAATTTCTGTTTTAAGCAAAGTTTTAGTAAGTAAAGAACAATGTTGAAACTTTTATGACCATATCATTCTTAATTCTTTAAATGGCGTATGCTTCCACCCCATAGTCCCTCCATTCCTTAAAATAAAATTAAATTTAAAAAAAAAGTTTTTTTTTTAACTGAAAGTAAGGAGCGACATTAAAACTTAAAACGAACAGAAATTATTCCGTACATGAAAGGGGCTGTCCCCTCCTCAACGCCTCGCTCTTTGCGCTAAAGTTTTTTATTGTTTTAAAAAATAGAGTTGTGAGAAAGAGTCAAACTTTAACGTAAAGAGCAAGGCGTTGAGGAGGGGACAGCCCCTTTCATATACGGAATAATTTCTGTTCGTTCTGTTCGAAAAGTTTTAATGTCGATCCTCACCTTCAATTAAAAAAAAAACTTTTTTTTTATTTGATTTCTGAACGTTTATAAATTAATGCAGGTTTTGATTTTGGCTAACCGTACATGAATAATTAAAGCGAAATTTGCATTTTTTTTTTCGCTAAATGGCTTTCTCGAAAGTTGTTTAATTTTATTTAAGAACGTTTTTATTAATAATAAATATACGTAACTTACGAATTAACATACGTTGACTTACGAACTTCTATATTCGTATATTTTTATTACGTATATTAGGGGGGTTCGCCCCCCCTAGTCAGTACCTCGCTCTTTACGCTAAATTCGAATTTTTCCAATTTTTTAAGAATGACCCTTTAATCTCAAAGGCCGTAATTAAAATAGATAGCTCTTATGAAAGTACTAAAAATACTTTAGCGTAAAGATATAGGTATTGACTAGGGGGCGAACCCAATCATATACGTAGTAGTTTCTGAACGTTTTAAGTTTTGATGTTGAACAGTTTTCAGTTGGAAACCTGTTTTTTTTTATTTAATTTCTGATCATTTTTTTTAATAATGCTGGGAAATCCGGCACCCCCTTCATAGCAATGTCCCTTCCCCAATGAAAACTCCCTCCATGGAAAGATGCTCCCACGTAACCCCAATCCCCCCCACTACAAGAGAAAATCCCCCCTGAAAACGTTTGTATACTTCCCAATAACCAATAGTATGTGTAAACATTGGGTAAAGTTCATAGCTTGCAGCCCTTCCCAGGGGACTGTGGGGGATTAAATCATCCTCAAAGATATAGTTATTATATTTTTCGAGCATGCTCAACAAAATGTCTATCTCAAAATTTTGATCGGGTGACTTTGGGAAAATGAGTGTGGGAGGGGTCTAGTTGCCCTCCATTTTTTTGGTCATTAAAAAGGGCACTAGACCTTTTAGTTTCCGTTCGAATGAGCCCTTCCGCGATATTCTAGAACCACAGGGTCGATACGGTCACCCCTGTGGAAAAAAAAACAATAAACACGCATCCGTGATCTTTCTTCTGGCAAAAATACAAAATTCCACATTTTTGGAAAAAAAAAAGCTTAAAACCTCTACTGTAGGGTTTTCTGAGACGCTAAATCTGATGGTGTTTTCATTAAGGTTCTATGACTTTTACTGGGTGTTTCCCTCCTTTTTTCGAAAATAAGGCAAATTTTCTCAGTCTCGTAAATTTTGATGGGTATTCCTTTTTTATGGTTTCGGTTACTATTGAGCCGGGTCGCTCCTTACTTACAGTTCTTTACCAGGAACTGTTTGATTTCAGAATTTCATAGATATTGATCATACTCTCACTAAAACATAAGGTAAACTCGAGCACAAAGAGTAGAGGTGTTAAGAAGTGGTGCTCCCCTGATAAATAGAACAATTTTTGTTTGTTTTAGTTTTTAGCATGGCTGTTTATTTTTACAAAATCAGCTTTTTTTTAACTTAATACCCTATTAAAAGTTGAATATTTGCTCGATGACTACCAAATGTGAGCTCGAAAAAGATATTTGTAGCAGTTTTTCAGTTTAGTCAATATCATTGCTACCAATAATATGGTCAATAATATATTTCGGAAGGATTTTATCCTTCTTCAAAAAATAAAATGACGATGGCACTTGTGCGATTTACTACTACTACTAGCACCACATTACAGTACCAGGCCACCTGAGGCCTTCACAGCGGGCCCTCGCTACTTCTATATCGAACGTTTAAATGCTGTTCTTTGAATTTCGATTATATTGCAGGTTGATAAATGTAGCCATGGAGAGTGTTCCAAAAGATCCAAAGGCTTCTGGATGTTGCAGCATCAGCTTTCTAAAATGCATACTTTTCTTCTCACTATTTTATCCCTGGTAAGTGTCATGACCACAGTTTATGGTTATGTCATACAGATTATAGTATATGGAGTTATGATATAGAGTTATAGTATATGATACTATAGTATATGATATCTTATATTGATATGGTATATTATACCTTACCTTTATATCTTATATTATCTTATATTTATTATCTTTGTATTTTTATATTTATTTTTATATTTATTATCTTACATTATATTTACTATATCTTGATTTTATTATTTTACGTTATATATTATATTATATCTTATATGATCATTATTTGTCATGATATGATAATTATAGTATATAGAGTTTATATGATATAGAGTGTATATATATGATATAGAGTTTATAGATTATATTGAGTTACGAATATAGTTACATGAGTTTCAGAACCAAGGATGTTACTTATTCGACTACTGCTAGCTTACCAGGCATTATCTTCCAGAATCACACTAATGTCAATGAATCATACAATCACACGAATGTTGATTTAGTAAAGAGCGATGTGTCTCCCATATAAAATTTGTTCATCTTTAGAATCTACAGAATATGTAGAACTTATGTACTCCCTCCTTCTCTCCTGAAGTGGAATCCTATTTAACTTAAGTCAATGATTAGGAATTATAAGATTGACCACTTATTCTCCAATGTAAACGGACACTTGGAAAGAGAAGCCAATCAAAAGAAGCATAATAGCGTAACCAGTCATTGCATTATCCTGCATTTTTGAGAGCTTTAGATCAAAATTGAATCTGACATTTACATGATTTTATAGAAGAAACCCATAGACTATATCCAGGGGGCGGCTTACCAGGTTTGAACCCTCCCTTAAAATTCTTGTCTGACTCGAAATAAAGTAAAAAAAAAATGTGTACAAACAAATTTGTGATGCGCTTCAAATTTTTGTGAACCCCCTCCCCTCCGAACAAAATCCTGGATACAGCCTTGAGAGAGTCAACTTGTGAAAGTCAAGTGTAAGTTTGCTCAGAGTCTGAAAGGGTTCTCCCCCTTCGCTTGATAATAAATTTCGTCAAACAAATGGCCTTAAAACCATTGTATTTTAGTCATGACGCAAGAGAAACATCGGAATTTTGGAACGTGTCCACTTGTCCTTGTCCCACTTGTCCCTCGTCCTCTGGCCCCAACGAGAACTTTAGTTGTCTTATGTGTAAAAACGCTAAATGTGCTTTAACCATAATATTTGATGTTGTGATCGTGTCTGGAACACCTAGAAGGCTAATTAGTAACACTGATAAAAGTAACCAAAAATACTGACATAGGGTCATGATTTTATGCGGTTTTAGGAATAAATAATTTTTACTTGATTACCTGCAACCAATAGAATTTTGTTTGTCTTAAGACGGAACCAGTCATTGCATTATCCTACAGTTTTGAAAGATTTAGATCTAAATTGATTCCCATATTAATATGGTTTCATAGTAGAGACCCAAATTTCATATCCAGGGGTTGGTTTACCGGATTGAACCCCCCTTCAAATTCCTGTCTGACTCAAAATAAAGTAAAAAAATTTGATTGATAGCGTTTGCACTCTGTCAGACAGCATTTATAACTGTGCGTCGGGATTGCAACATTGCTATGTTTTGTCATTCTCCTGCAGTCCTTCCCGTCGCTTTCCTTCCTCAAGTATTTTCTACTTTCACAATGAGATTTTATAATTACCAGGATTTATCCCGAACTAGTTTGAACTATTCTGACTTTTATAGAGATTTCTGATCAGTTGGAAGATTCTAAGAAAATCGTGATTGGCCTGAATTAGCAGTTGCTAAATCTTAATTTTAGTAATGGATGGGGCGTCATGAAGAACACTGGTTTTACCTAAAGTGCCATATAAAAACACTACATTAATATTCACTTTTAATTATTTTTTATATTGTTTTTTACTTTTTAAAAACAAATTCTCTCTCTCTCTAATACAAATGAAAAAAATGTGACGTTGAGATTGCGTCTGAAATCCCCTACAGTAAGCAATGTGGCTTATCTGAAAGTAATCAAAGGGTTTCGAAACATGCTTTGCTTGCGTGTTTTGTGCAACATAAGAAGAAACAAGAATATGCCCTTGGGTAACCATAATAAACATGATTTTTTTCTTCAGGTCTAGTCATTTCAAACGTTATGTGAACAAGCTACGTGAACCCTGGCTTTAATCTGTGGCATTTTGACTACACCAGAAAGGCCTAAATTATGCGGCAGAGCTACTTAACAGTAGCATCCTAGCCTTTCCCAAATTACGGTTACCGAGCAAAACTACTATGTCTCACGGTTTTGCGGGGTTTTGAAAAAAAAATTAATAAATCTCAAAAATATTTATATTTAATTTTTTTATAGTTAGGCTCTAAATATAGTGTCAAGGTTGTGCTTGCACTCTTTCAGGTAGCTTTATAACTTGCACGTCGGGCTTCCAATGCTACTATGTTTTGGGTTCTCCTACTGCATAATTGCTCATTTTAAAGGAAATCGCTACATCTAGTCACTTTTGCAATTAAAAATAAAATAGTTTTTAAAATAGAATCAATTTTGTCAAAAAACTGCATTTTCATGTACAAGCTTGATGAATGACATTATATTCGTATATAGGTTATAACCATATATGACGTAATAAGTGAATGCAATATTTATACACGTTTATCTCTCGACAAGATAATTTTATTTTATTTTAGTTCCAAGTTCAGGATCGCTAAAGTTATTTATATTTTATATTATTATATAAAATAGTTATTTATATTATACAAATATTTAATTTTTTTATAGTTAGGCTCTAAATATAGTGTCAAGGTTGTGCTTGCACTCTTTCAGGTAGCTTTATAACTTGCACGTCGGGCTTCCAATGTTACTATGTTTTGGGGTTCTCCTACTGTCCTTCCCGTCCCTTTCCTGGCTCAAGCATTTTTCTACTTCCTCCCTTCTTCTTTTCTATTTCTACTTTGACACTTCGTGATTACAGTCTGTGTTTATTCCCTGATTCTTCTTCCCTAGGCCATTTAAACATTTGCCTCTCAATAACTTGAACTGTCTGTCTTGGCTTTTCTCTGTCTACAATTAGCCATGTCTTTATGCAACCATATGCAACCTACTGCAAAATACTTGATAACTTCAATTCAAAATCAAAATCATTATCAAGTATTTTGCAGTAGGTTGCATATGATTCCATCAAGACATGGCTAATTGTAGAAAGAGAAAAGCCAAGATAGATAGTTCAAGTATTTGAGAGGCAAATGTTTAAATGGCTGGGGCTGTACTGGTAAATGGCGGGAGTATGCATGACTCTTTTATTGGGCACTAGGAAAAAAGAACAAAATATATTATATTTATTGAAAATTTAATTCGATATAATTCATGATTTTATAATTACTTACACTTTTCTCTTATATAATTATTGTTTCTAAATCTCTGCAAGAAATGAGCAATAAAATAACTCTATTTTTTTTAAAAGTAAAGTTCCTTTTGTAAATAAATGTTTCTTTTTTCATAAATTTATTCGCTAAAATTGTAAAACTGAAAAGCGTTCAAATGTTTGGGAAACGCTTGTTGATTCGATAAGCAGCCCAATAATGCTTGAATATGCTGAGTAGTACAAATTAACTGCGGAATTATTTAGGAATGCAATATATATTATTAGTTTTCTCAGTTTTGCAATAGCCAATAACTAAAAAGAAATGTTAAAAAAAAATAGGAAGAGGAATGAGCAGTTAGTTTGTTGAAATGAAAGGTAATGAGCATAATATAATTTCATTACCTTCGCTTCTTGAAGGGACTGTCCACTCTCAAAACCATGTGGACCAGGGTGCATGCCACCCATGTCTTAGGTGTGCCCCACGTGGTTTCAAGTCTGCCATATGTAGTACGACGATGCTTTATGTGACCGACATGTACCACATGTGGTGGAATAGCTGGCCCTAAAAACGTATACCAGATAATGGAGAGTGGGTGGCTCCTAGGTTTTTTCTATGATTGTTACTTAGATTTTGAAGCATTAACAAATATCGAAAATAATTTCAAATGGATACAATAATTTCAAGTAAATACGGAATTTCTCAAGAAATTCTCAGAGAAACTCCAAGAAATTCCGTATTTACTTTAGGGGGGGCAAAGTAGGTTGATCCGATAAACTTGCGTTAGGAGCAAGTTTAATTAACGCAAACTTGGGTTAATTAAGTAAAGTACACTACTTTAGACTACGCTAGGGGGGGCCCTCCCTGGATCCGCCACTGCTCCCATGTCTGTTTTTGCTGTTCTTCCCCCAAAGAGGTCCAATCAAGTTTTAAGATAGCCATTTTGTAGCTGACAGGTCCAAAAATCATTTCTTTTTGGAAGACTTGATTCCCTCCCCCTCCCCCCCAGACCCCTTGGGGCAAGGACTGGAAGTCCCGCAAGCAGCCCATTGTTGATACATGGGTTTTAATATTCAGGAAAGGGGGCGTGTTTGATCCATGATCTCCAAAAAGGCAAAAAATATTAAGATACAAATTTCGGGGAAAGTTAAGGGGAAGTTGAACTGGATCAAAACGCACTATGTGTATGCAGATTGTCAAAAGGATTTATCAAGAATGTCTCAGGAACGGCTTAGGGTATTAAATTGAAACTCTTAGGGCATGTTGAGAGTGCTGCTCTGAACCAAAAGCAAGGCACTATGCGCATACTACTAAAACTACTACTGCTACAAGTACTACTAATACTGCTACGACGACTAAGGCTGTTAAGGTAAAAGTTTCAGGGAAATTTGAGGGGGATGTTGAACTGAATCAAGTTAAACTATGTGCATGTAGGTTGTCTTAAGAGCGTACCAGCAACACTACTACTGCTACTACCATTGTTTTTATTATTGCTACTAATACTGCTACTACTATTACTACTACAACTGCTGCTGCTACTACTACTACTACTACCACTACTACTAGTACGGCTACTACTACTACTACTACTATTACTACTACTACTACTACTACTACTGCTACTACTACTACTACTAATACTGTGACTACTACTGTGGTTACTATTACTACTACTACTACTACTATTACTACTACTGCTACTACTGCTGCTACTACTACTACTTCTACTACTACTACTACTACTACTACTACTACTACTACTACTACTACTGCTACTACTACTACTACTAATACTGTGACTACTACTGTGGTTACTATTACTACTACTACTACTACTATTACTACTACTGCTACTACTGCTGCTACTACTACTACTACTACTACTACTACTGCTACTACTACTACTACTACTACTACTACTACTACTACTACTACTACTACTACTGCTACTACTACTACTACTACTAATACTGTGACTACTACTATGGTTACTATTACTACTACTACTACAACTACTACTACTAAGTTATTTCTTTGACTGTTATTAGGTCCCATTCGCCTGCGAGTCCAGGGGACTTGTCGGTCAGGTGTCAAGCCTAAAACACGGTAGTCCGCTTGAGACTCTAAGCGGGCAAGCCTATTAGGCTTATGTCACTTTTTCGCCTGTTAGTCCAAGCAAATTCAGTCCTCGTTTTGCATACAGGTCCAGTCGACATTGTCCGTCATGAGTCAGCCCAAAAATCTTGATCATCCTTTAGTTCTATGATTATCTACCTTATTTCTGCCCTAGGATGGATGGATGGTTGATAGACTATTTATCAATCAATGATATCATTTTTATACAATCAAACAGTTCGTGGTAACGAACTGTAAGTAAGGAGCGACCCGGCTCAATGGTAACCGAAACTCTAGAAAACGGGTTTTTGATACCAATAGATATATCAAAAGAATCATATTTCAATGCTGATTTCAAATATATAACTTTCATCAAGTTTAGTGCAACCCATCAAAAATTACGCGCCTGAGAAAATTTGGCTGATTTTCAAAAAAGGGGAAAAGACCCCCTAAAAGCTATAGAACCTTAATGAAAATCACACCATCATATTCAGCGTATCAGAGAACCCTACTGTAGAGGTTTCAAGCTCCTATCTACAAAAATGTGGAATTTTACATTTTTTGCCAGAAGAAAGATCACGGATGCGTGTTTATTTGTTTGTTTGTTTGTTTGTTTTTTTTCCAGGAGTGATCGTATCGACCCAGTGGTCCTAGAATATCGTGGGAGGGCTCATTGGAACGGAAATAAAAAGTTCTAGTGCCCTTTTTAAGTGACCAAAAAAAATGGAGGGCAACTAGGCCCCCTCCCTCGCTTATTTTTTTGCCAAGGTCACCCGATCAAAATTTTGAGATAGCCATTTTGTTCAGCATGGTCGAAAATATGATAAATATGTCTTTTAAGATGACTTAATCCCCCGAAGCTCCCAGAGGGAGGGCTAAAAGTTATGAACTTTACCCAATGTTAACATATAGTATTGGTTATTGGGAAGTATTAAATAAAAAAAAACAAGTTTTTTAGACTGAAAGTAAGGAGCGACATTAAAACTTAAAACGAACAGAAATTAGTCCGTATATGAAAGGGGCTGTCCCCTCCTCAACGCCTCGCTCTTTACGCTAAAGTTTGACTCTGTCTCACAACTTTATTTTTTAAAACAATAAAAAACTTTAGCGTAAAGAGCGAGGCGCTGAGGAGGGGACAGCCCCTTTCATATACGGAATAATTTCTGTTCGTTTTAAGTTTTAATGTCGCTCCTTACTTTCAGTTTAAAAAACTTGTTTTTTTTTATTTAATTTCTGATCGTTTTTTAGTTAATGCAGGGGATGTTTCCCCCCTCTTTAAAAAATCGAGTAAATTTTCTCAGGCTCGTAGCCTTTGATGAGTAATACTAAACTTAATAAAATTTATATATTTAGAATCAGCATTATAAACACATTCTTTTGATACATTTATTGACATCAAAATTCCGTTTTTAAAAGTTTCGATTACTATTGAGCCGTATCGCTTGTTTTTTTATTGTTTTTTTTATTACGTATATGTTATTACGTATAAGAGGGGGTTCTTCCCTTAGTCAATACCACGCTCTTTACGTTAAAAGTTAAAAAAAATTTTGATTCACAAACCCCTGAATCACAAAGGCCGTTTAATTAGAATAGATAGCTCTTTTGAAAGCACTAAAAAAAAACTGTAGCGTAAAGAGCGAGGTATTGACTTGGGGGAGAACCCCCTCACATACGTTATAATTTCTGTTCGTTTTAAGTTCTAATATTCCTTCTTACATTTCAGTTGAAAAAACTTGTTTTTTTTTATTTAATTTCTGATCGTTTTTTAAATAATGCTTAGAAATCCGGCGCCCCCTTCATAGAAATTTCCCTTACCCCAAAGAAACATCCTCCACGGAAATATTCTCAAGGTTAACCCCCTCGTCTAGCCCCCCCCCCCCTCCAGAAAAAATCCTTCCTGAAAATGGTTGTATACTTCCCAATAACCAATAAATAATGCTGGCAAGTCCGGCGCCCCCTTCATGGCAATTTCCCTTCCCCCATGAAAACTTCCTTCATGAACAGATCCTCCAGCATAACCACCGACCCACCCTTCCCTCCCACTACCAGAAAAAAAACCTCCTGAAAACTTCTGTATACTTCCCAATAACCAATACTATATGTTAACATTGGGTAAAGTTCATAACTTTTAGCCCTCCCTCTGGGAACTTCGGGGGATTAAGTCATCCTAAAAGACATATTTATCATATTTTAGACCATGCTGAACAAAATGGCTATCTCAAAATTTTGATCGGGTGACTTTGGGAAAAAAATAAGCGTGGGAGGGGGCCTAGTTGCCCTCCATTTTTTTTGGTCACTTAAAAAGGGCACTAGAACTTTTAATTTCCGTTCCAATGAGCCCTCCCACGATATTCTAGGACCACTGGGTCGATACGATCACCCCTGGAAAAAAAAACAAAACAAAACAAACAAACAAACAAACAAATAAACACGCATCCTTGATCTTTCTTCTGGCAAAAAATGTAAAATTCCACATTTTTGTAGATAGGAGCTTGAAACCTCTACAGTAGGGTTCTCTGATACGCTGAATATGATGGTGTGATTTTCATTAAGGTTCTATAACTTTTAGGGGGTCTTTCCCCCTTTTTTTGAAAATCAGCCAAATATTCTCAGGCGCGTAACTTTTGATGGGTAGCACTAAACTTGATGAAAGATATATATTTGAAATCAGCATTGAAATCTGATTCTTTTGATATATCTATTGGTATCAAAAACCCGTTTTCTAGAGTTTCGGTTACCATTGAGCCGGGTCGCTCCTTACTTACAGTTCGTTACCACGAACTGTTTGATACAGAAGTTTTCAGGAGGTTTTTTTTTCTGGTAGTGGGAGGGAAGGGTGGGTCGGTGGTTATGTTGGAGGATCTGTTCATGAAGGAAGTTTTCATGGGGGAAGGGAAATTGCCATGAAGGGGGCGCCGGACTTGCCAGCATTATTTATTGGTTATTGGGAAGTATACAAGCATTTTCAGGAAGGATTTTTTCTGGAGGGGGGGCTAGACGAGGGTGTTAATCTGGAGAATATTTCCGTGGATGATGTTTCTTTGGGGTAAGGGACATTTCTATGAAGGGGGCGCCGGATTTCCAAGCATTATTTAAAAAACGATCAGAAATTAAATAAAAAAAAAAACAAGTTTTTTCAACTGAAATGTAAGAAGGAATATTAGAACTTAAAACGAACAGAAATTATAACGTATGTGAGGGGGTTCTCCCCCAAGTCAATACCTCGCTCTTTACGCTACAGTTTTTTTTTTTTAGTGCTTTCAAAAGAGCTATCTATTCTAATTAAACGGCCTTTGTGATTCAGGGGTTTGTGAATCAAAAATTTTTTTTAACTTTTAACGTAAAGAGCGTGGTATTGACTAAGGGGAGAACCCCCTCATATACGTAATAACATATACGCTTAGGTTTGGCACACTGGCCAAACCTAAGCCCTGTTTCTGACACGAAAACAACCCACAAAGCGAATATGTCCATAAGATTTGTTTGTTCGACACCTCTTATCAGCCTCAAGCCAGAAGGTGCAGTTAAGAATTTTGACCAATTAAGCGGCGCTTAGACATAGGACGTAAAGTGAGGAAGCAACATACCTGAAGTTGTACGTAATGTTTACCGCTCGCTCACACGTAAAAATAGAATTTAGGAACTATGCAACCTGCGTCATTAAGTATGAAGCGTCGCACTTTCCAAGTATCACGAATTATTTCCTTCTATTTCTGCTCTGCCTCACAACATAAAACATTTAAAAACAGCTTGAGCTATAAGGAAAGCTTCAAATTTTCACTAAAGTTTGATTTCACTTTGCGACCTTAATGACCACTTTAGATCAGTGCGGGAATGTACTTTAAAACTTACGACCAGTCGTAAAGTAGTCTTAAAGTACTTTGCGACTTTTTACTTTTGTACAGAAAAAAATTGCTGAACTTAATACAATTACTTATAAAAACCATTTCCAAATCTTTGTTGATGGGTCCAAAATGATTGAGAAGGTAGCAAGTGGTGCCTTCCTTCCTCACCTGAAAATTGCAATGGGTGAGAGATTGTATAATAATGTATCTATAATGTCTGCAGAGTTAAATGCCATAATCATGGCATTAGAACACCTTATGGAAAATAAACCCTTGATTGCTAATTCAAATAATATTATAATTTATTCTGACTCTTTATCAAGCCTTGAGTTGCTGTCTTTAGCTCCTCAGTATAAGCTGGATATTGACACTTATCATTGTCTTAGTATTATAGATAATCTTGCTTCAAGTGGCATAAGAACTTATCTTCGTTATATTGCTAGCCACTCTGGTATAAGTGGTAATCATCAGGTCGATGAAATAGCAAAAAAATGCTATAAATATTGACCAGCCAAGTGGGAGACCAATCCCCATTAGAGATATTTACCGATGGAGACTATCAGATATTATGTTTAATAAGAAAAATCCTACTCTTTCCCCCTTTCCCAATAAGTATTTTTCTAAAATTTATCATAGAATTCGTTCCGGAACAAATGGACTAAACTTTCTTGCATTCTCAAATCAGTCTCCTAATTCAAGTGGTTCAGTTCCCCTGTCCCCTCTTTGCAGGTATTGTGTTAAGAATAATGAAACAATTGACCACTGCCTATTTGAATGTAATATGCTGACGCCTGCACAGCATACTTTGCATTGTAAACTGTTAAAGTGCTTCAAACACCACAAAATCTCACTATCAGCCAAGAGCCTAGCCAACTATACCTGCACACAGAGCACAGAAATCGACATCTATCATCTTATATTTGAACTCCTTGAGTCGAAAGATCTACTGAAAGATATCTGAGAATATCTAATAAATAAGAGACAACCAAGCCAGTAGCTCTGTAGCCCACAGAGTGAAGCAAAAGGAAAAGGGCTAAATAGTATCAACTGAAAAGCCCGCCTGCTGTGAAATAGAAGAAGAAGAAGAAGCGGAAATCCGAGTGGATTTTGAAAACCGAGCCGATTTTCCGACCGGTTTTCACAATCCGCTCGGATTTCCATTATGTATAAATTCTCCATTAGTGAATCTCCAGCAAACAGGAAAAGAGAAGCACCAGGGAATATGATATTGAACTCTCGTCAAAACGGTGTTAGAGAGTTTTAAGACAGAGTTGATAGACCTTTGTCTCCTCTCCAAATTTTGTAGAGCCGTCTGACTATCTTTTTCCATAAGAGGATATCTTGATCTCTCCCTCTTTTTCCCTTGTAACAGGAAGACGGGAGGAAAGGCTAATGACAGAGCAATTAAAGTAACATATTCATTCTTCTTGCACTGGGAAACCCCAGAAAACAAGTCTTGCAGACTGATGTACATGATCTTTATTTCCCTCCTCTTTTCCCCTTGTAAGTGGGGAAACGGGGGAACCACTTATTATACAGCAATAAAAACAACGCATATTCGATCTTCTTAGACCTAATGGCATCAGGAACGCCATTAAGCTTCAAAAACTACCGTTCGTAGATTTTCGAGTTTTCCATTGGATTTTCTCCTTTCCCCCCGTTTTCACCCTGTTCCATCAAAGGGATTCTTAGGGACTTTTGGTATGTTGTACAGAATTTTTTCTCTACAAAATGGTGTAAAAATCATTTATATTGCAATTTTGTCCCTGATCGTTGATTTTTCCCGTAGATTTACTGGACTACTGTAACTAGACTGGGAAGAAGTGCTAGAAGTGACAGGATACAGACAAGAGTGAGACTTTTTGTAAATACCCTGGAGATTGACGATAAAACACATATGGGACACATTATTATCATTTTGAATCCATCGGTGAATAAGTAAAACCTAAAAAGAAAAACAAGATAATTTAGAAGTGGTCTTGAGAAAAGGCTTACCATCACTATTAGGAGTGAACCATTTAATGGAGGGGAGCAAAACCCAACCTATTTTTTTTTTAATTTATGTATGCCCTGGATCTTCAGGGCACAGGAGTATAATCAAATACTTACAATTTAGATTCCAATAAGAGAAGTCAAGATTATAATACGTTGAGGGTAATAGCCCACAGCTAGGGCTAAAAATGGAAAACATGCGTCAAGGACAAAATGTGGTTTAAAAATTTATAAGACGCTGAAAAATTTATAAGGACGCTTAACTATGTTTGATTAAAGTAAAAAATGTTTCAAAAATCCCCACTTCTATAGTAGGCTAACAATCAAAAGTATTTTCTTTTAGAAGTCGAAAAAATAAACAGGTTTAACCATGAGCCTCACCATGAGATTTCAATAGGAAATTGCTACTAGGAGTTTTGTTTTTTTTGTTTTATCAAGATTTAAATAGAATATTTTCCAGTTTTGTATTTTTATACGTTTTCTAAAACGTATTCTTGTTTCCCAGAGGGGACTATGCACCCCCCCCCCCTCCTGCCAGCATCCATGGGTTTAACCGTTTCCATAGAAAAAAAAACGTTCCAATTGGTCAGGATAAAAAAATTCACTTTCATAGCCATTAAAGCCAGCTAGGATACTTAATATTTACTTTTTCGTTTCCTGGAGATTTTGTTTGTGCCGCAAATGCTATGAGTAATGATCTGATTATAAACATTTATCTTGTTTTGAACAGCATGCTAAACCGAAGTAAAAATTTATATTAAACCCTGATTAAGCTAAATATCAAAATTTTAATTACTTAAAACCAGATGATAGGATAGATAAGATAAATTCACAAACAAAAAAAAATCAGGCAACCAATACAAAATACCGGTACCCACAATAGCGTATGTAGAGTAGGAGACAATACCCGTAATACGAGGGTGGTCTTAAAAGTTTCCAAACCCGACGTGAAAATCGTAGAATTCGTCATTAAAAGTCAAAACTAAAATCAAGTTGAATTAAAATCAAGTTGCCATCAAGCCATGGCTAATTGAAGATAAAGCCAAGACTGAGAGTCTGAGCAAGAGGCAAAGCTGGCATAACCCTTTTTCAGGATTAAATAAAAAAAAAACAAGTTTTTTAAACTAAAAGTAAGGAGCGACATTATTATTATATATTATATATATAATATATATATATAGACTACTCCCTGTAGTCCTCTCCATACGCAAGATTCTGCCTCCAAAGAGGAAAAAAACAAACAAATGAAACTAGCTCTGTAGGAGAATTCAGGTAATTTTTCCCAAAAATTTTGAAATGAAAACAAACTTAGTTTATAATACCATGTATCGAACATACACAAGAAATGATATTTTTAAAATTTTGATTTATTTGTAAGTAAAAAATTGCTTTTCTATTTAGGGAAAGGTCAAATAACTCCCTAAACCGTTATTAGCTAGCTAGATTTTATTAATATGTTTGTAATATTTGCATAATCTACTAAGAAGTGACATCAAAAGTGTTGTTTTTTGTCAGGGAGTAATTTTTTATTGGGCAGGGGGCAACTGCCCCCTTCAGACCCCCGTTTGACCCCCCCCCCCCGCCTGGGTTGAATCTCTGGCATTTTTATTGGGGGGGGGCAAGAGGGGTCCATATCTGAATAGTCAAAGGGCATGGGATGTATAATTTTTTTCTCCACATTATTGCGGGGGCAACTACCCCCTTGCCACCCCCAAACGACACCCCTGCCCACAGCTGAAAATTACTTTCTTCAAAAACCTTGCCAAAACTAAGATAAGCCTGCATAATTCGGAGAAACGGGCCAGTTTTTCTTTAGTAATTCTTTGCATTTATAATACTATACGACTATTTTTTTATTTCTCACTGACATTTTCACTTGATCTGGGAAAGTTTGGTCCACCTTTGCCCCTGCCCCAGGGTTTGGACGAAATTACGCCCCTGTTTTTAGTGCTATATTACGCTTACGGATGGTTGAATTGATAAAAATCACGTACATATGAGCAATAGCGTTCAAATGAGCCATTAAACGTCACTCTAAAAAGTTCTGATAGCCCTGTAGCCCCAGCTTTTCCACTTGAGACAAGGCAAGTAAAATGCCGGTTTTTAGTGCCATTTGGAAATTGCTGATGGTGGAATTTATAGGAAGGAAGGACGTACATATGAGCAATATCTTTTATATGAGCTACTAAAAATGAGGATACCAAAACACCCAATTACAGTACGCCCATACCGGTACGCATGATATCGATACGTCAGATAACAATACAGTGTACAACCCTTTCCCTAGGGACTATGAGTGGTCATATCATCAGTAAAACCATGGATATTGGACCGTTGAACTATGTTGAACAAAATGGCTATCTTGAAATCTTGATTAGATGACTTTGGGGAGGAGGCCTTTAGGGAGAAGGTGGTACAACATAAATTGGAGGCTCTATACCGGAAGTTTACATGTTGTTTTTTTTTTTGGGGGGGGGGGGGTATTTGAACTCTTATTTTTAAGTAACAACACGATACTTTACAAATGATCCCAACCAGTAAAGTCAACCAAATGGAACTTGCAAATTACTGTCTAGAAGAATTGTCCACTTTTTTGTGGAAAAATGCCGTCACGTTACGTAGTATGCTCTCGGGAGTTGGAGAAGAGCTAAATATAAGGTATTTATAGTTTTTAAATAATTGGTCATTTCACATTTTCTGCTTGACATGGTTTTGACTCTTTTTGGGTCCAAGTGTTTGTTTTTGCTATACAGAGGGCCGAAAGAGGAACTTTGTATCTGCGCAATATTTTTGCTACTGAAGTTAGTCTAACCTAAGGATTCTATGACAATTGCTTCGTCACGCCCACCTGTAGACAAAAAAAAGCAACAAAGAATTACTCTGAAGAAAATGACAAATTTTGCATTATTGTAGCTAGATGGCTAAAATTTCTGTTCTAAGTAGCCAGATATATTTCATGATAGAATTCCCATGAAAAGGAAGTTTTACTTTTTTTTTTTCTTTTGGAATTGACCTCATTTTTTTTTTAAATCATGCAATCTTTCATATGCCAATAACTTTTATATATCATCTGAGACTAATAGCTATTACATGTTTGAAGTCAATACAAAAAGAAGACTCAACTAAAGCATTTTTTCTTTTTCTTAATGCCAATTTTGGCACTAAAAACTTGCTATGGGCGATATACTTGCTGGTCTTTGTCACGAATAGTTATATTTATATACATTTTTGTTGCATTTTTACGAGTTGGACAAACATTTCGGGGGAGTTCAAATCCCTGGATACGGCCTTGAAGACCGTATTCCCATCTCATTTTGTCTTTGGTCTTTATTGCTAAGATTTGAAGACTTTCATTAGAAGTAAAAGGTTTGGGCTATTAAGAAGAACCTTTCAAAGGTCCCAGACACCGCTAGGAAAGAAAAACGATCCACTGAAGTCGTGCCCGTAGCTAGTGTGGAAATATACAACACTGTATAACTGTTAGTTATGCTGTATAAACATTTAACAGTTCATTTCTATGGATCATACCTTATGAGAACCTTATTCTGCAGCCCTTATTTTAGCAAGGGATTTTTTATCTACATTGCTGGATATTAAATCATAGTATCTTGATTGTACTCAATAAAATGTGAATTTTAATATAAATATGTTGAACAAGTTTGTTTCTAAAGGTAGTTTTTCATAAGATTTTATTTTCAGGGATTAGGTGGCTTCTTGTTAGCAACTGGTTTCTGGTCATTACTGGATCCTAATATTCCTTTAGATATACAAGCATCACCGAGTTTAGCTTTCTCAACATTTGCAATCATTGGCACTGGTGCAACTCTAGTTTTTGTCGGCTTTCTGGCTTGTATCGGGGTCATCAAAGAAGTAAAAGTAGCTGTATGCATAGTAAGTTCTTTTGTCATTTTTGAATTATTCATCAACTAAAACAATAATTGCTCAATTCTAACGGCAGATACCTCATTTACAATTCAAGAGGCTAGTTGATTTATTTCCTAATTCAATTGTGAAACGAACCAGAGCTCTGTGATATGGTATTTGAATTGAAGCCGACTCAAGTTGCAACATCGGATGATGTAGAATTTTAATATAATTGAGGCGAAATTGGGGGATTTGGAGTATATTTACGTACTTATCTTCCTTTGGCTCAACATTTATTTTTTAATTATTGTGTTCTCATATGAACCATACTCGAAACGCCGAAATTCAGCATCCTGTGCCTCAATAGAAAATCGAAAGTACATATCCCCCCACTCGAATTCCACAATGGGGGCTACTGGATGCAGTACAAGACGATACAGCGTTGTTTCTTTTTTTATCCTGTACTGTAAAAAAAATCTCTTATTGTTTTACGTACCTTCTCATCGGTCTTTTCTCAGGTTTATTCAAAACGAAAAACAAGATTTTTTCAAACAGTTCGTGGTAACGAACTGTAAGTAAGGAGCGACCCGGCTCAATGGTAACCGAAACTCTAGAAAACGGGTTTTTGATACCAATAGATATATCAAAAGAATCATATGTCAATGCTGATTTCAAATATATAACTTTCATCAAGTTTAGTGCTACCCATCAAAAGTTACGAGCCTGAGAAAATTTGGCTGATTTTCAAAAAAAGGGGGAAAGACCCCCTAAAAGTTATAGAACCTTAATGAAAATCACACCATCATATTCAGCGTATCAGAGAACCCTACTGTAGAGGTTTCAAGCTCCTATCTACAAAAATGTGGAATTTTACATTTTTTGCCAGAAGAAAGATCACGGATGCGTGTTTATTTGTTTGTTTGTTTGTTTGTTTGTTTTTTTGTTTTTTTTTCCCAGGGGTGATCGTATCGACCCATTGGTCCTAGAATATCGTGGGAGGGCTCATTGGAACGGAAATTAAAAGTTCTAGTGCCCTTTTTATGTGACCAAAAAAATGGAGGGCAACTAGGCCCCCTCCCACGCTTATTTTTTTCCCAAAGTCACCCGATCAAAATTCTGAGATAGCCATTTTGTTCAGAATGGTCGAAAATATGATAAATATGTCTTTTAGGATGACTTAATCCCCCGAAGTTCCCAGAGGGAGGGCTAAAAGTTATGAACTTTACCCAATGTTAACATATAGTATTGGTTATTGGGAAGTATACAGAAGTTTTCAGGAGGTTTTTTTTCTGGTAGTGGGAGGGAAGGGTGGGTCGGTGGTTATGTTGGAGGATCTGTTCATGAAGGAAGTTTTCATGGGGGAAGGGAAATTGCCATGAAGGGGGCGCCGGACTTGCCAGCATTATTTATTGGTTATTGGGAAGTATACAACCATTTTCAGGAAGGATTTTTTCTGGAGGGGGGGGAGCTAGACGAGGGGGTTAATCCGGAGAATATTTCCGTGGAGGATGTTTCTTTGGGGTAAGGGACATTTCTATGAAGGGGGCGCCGGATTTCCAAGCATTATTTAAAAAACGATCAGAAATTAAATAAAAAAAAAACAAGTTTTTTTCAACTGAAATGTAAGAAGGAATATTAGAACTTAAAACGAACAGAAATTATAACGTATGTGAGGGGGTTCTCCCCCAAGTCAATACCTCGCTCTTTACGCTACAGTTTTTTTTTTTTTAGTGCTTTCAAAAGAGCTATCTATTCTAATTAAACGGCCTTTGTGATTCAGGGGTTTGTGAATCAAATTTTTTTTTAACTTTTAACGTAAAGAGCGTGGTATTGACTAAGGGGAGAACCCCCTCATATACGTAATAACATATACGTAATAAAAAAAACAATAAAAAAACAAGCGATACGGCTCAATAGTAATCGAAACTTTTAAAAACGGAATTTTGATGTCAATAAATGTATCAAAAGAATGTGTTTATAATGCTGATTCTAAATATATAAATTTTATTAGGTTTAGTATTACTCATCAAAGGCTACGAGCCTGAGAAAATTTACTCGATTTTTTAAAGAGGGGGGAAACATCCCCTGCATTAACTAAAAAACGATCAGAAATTAAATAAAAAAAAAAAGTTTTTTAAACTGAAAGTAAGGAGCGACATTAAAACTTAAAACGAGCAGAAATTATTCCGTATATGAAAGGGGCTGTCCCCTCCTCAACGCCTCGCTCTTTACGCTAAAGTTTTTTATTGTTTTAAAAAATAAAGTTGTGAGACAGAGTCAAACTTTAGCGTAAAGAGCGAGGCGTTGAGGAGGGACAGCCCCTTTCATATACGGAATAATTTCTGTTCGTTTTAAGTTTTAATGTCGCTCCTTACTTTCAGTTTAAAAACTTGTTTTTTTATTTAATTTCAAATAAAAGTGATGAGTGATATTCAAAATTAAAACGATGAAAATTACTTCAAAAGTGACCAAGGGGGGCAACCCCTCCTGAAGTCCCTATTTTTTGCGCTAAAATCGTGTTGGGCTTTACTGAAAGTATTTATGAAGGGAACAAACGAATTTCATGGATATTAATAAGTGTTTTATTTAACAATTGCCCTGTTAAATATTTGACTGAAAAATTTGCCCCTTAAATAAATGCGTATCAGTAAGCTCTTCCATTCTTGATACATAGGAAAAATATTTTTATCCCATATCAATTGCCCTTGTCTTTAAGCCGTCATCCTTAAAACATTATCAAAGCGTAAAAATGGGGGGGGGTTAAGGAGGAGCGACCCCCTCATGTGTAAAATTATCTCTTTTCTTGAAACACTTCTCTTTGAAGGCTCAAAAACATTGACCCAAACAATTCTTGTGGCTTAAGTAGCCTCAGTCCCAAACCCGTTCAGGGAGGGTAAGAGTTTTGACCCCCCCCCAAAAAAAGTCCAACTCGTAAAAAAGTAAGAAAATTTATATAAATAAATTTTTATGCCCTTTTAATGTTTTTTTGTGACCCTCCCCCCGAAAAAAAAAACAAACAAATATCTTAGATACACTCTTGCATCCGTCCCCATTATGTAGGCTACTGCTTATATGTGTTGGAACAATTCATATACCATACACCAATACGGCCTCTGAGATTGGGAGGATAAGACACCTTTTAAATTATAGTTCTCAGAACTTATATAATTCAGGCTAAAATTGCTATCTAAGTTTTCTAGTGCTTTTGAAACACTGAAGTTTTTTAGTGCTTTTGAAAAAAGCTCCTAATTGTTCCAATTAAACGAACATAGTGTTTCAGAAGTCGTTCTCTAAAGAATTGGAGAAAATTTAAACTTTAGCGTAAAGATTGATGTGTTCAGGAGGAGGCAACCCCTTCATATATGGAATAATTTCTGTTCGTTTTAAGTTTTAATGTCACTCCTTGCTTTCTGTTAAAAAAACTTTTTTTTTTATTTCTGAATGTTTTTGAACTAATGCAGGTTTTGAAATTAGCTAACCGTATATGAATAATTAAAACAAAATTTGCATATTAATTTTACTTTGTTTTGGGTAAATGCTTTCTGAAAATTTTGATCATATGAATTTGAGAAAAAAGTGGGGGAGGGTGCTTAAATGCCCTCTAATTTTTTGGGTTCCTTAAAAAGGGCACTAGAACCTTTAATTTTATTTACGAATGTTTTTATTAGTAATAAATATCCGTAACTTATGATTTTTCTCTCGATTCTTTAAGAACGCCTTCTGCAACCCTATCTTCGTTTAATTGGAACAATGAGCAGTTTTTTTCATTATAATGCTGCATCAAACAGTTCGTGGTAACGAACTATAAGTAAGGAGTGACCCGGCTCAATAGTAACCGAAACTCTGAAAAACGGAATTTTGATACCAATAGATACATCAGAAGAATCAAATTTAAATGCTGATTTCAAGTGTATAAGTTTCATCAAGTTTAGTCTTACCCATTAAAAGTTACGCGGCTGAGAATATTTGACTTATTTTCGAAAAAAGGGGAAACATCCCCTAAAAGTCATAGAACTCTAATGAAAATCACACCTTCAGATTTAGGGTATCAAAGAACCCTACTATAGAAGTTTCAAGCTCCTATCTGCAAAAATGCGGAATTTTGTAGTTTTTGCTAGAAGAAAGATCACGGATGCGTGTTTATTTTATTTTATTTTTATTATTATTATTATTATTTTCCCAGGCGTGATCATATCGATCCAGTAGTCCTAGCATATCTAGAGAGGGCTCATTCGAACGGAAATTAAAAGCTCTATTGCCCTTTTTCAGTGACTAAAAAAATTGGAGGGCAACTTGGCCCCCTCCCACGCTCATTTTTTCCCGAAGTCACCCAATCAAAATTTTGAGATAACAATTTTGTTCAGCATAGTCGAAAATCTAGTTAATATGTCTTTGAGGATAACTCAATCCCCCACAGTTCCCGGGGAAGGGCTGCAAATTATAAACTTTGCCATTGTTTACATATAGTATTGGTCATTGAGAAGTATACAGGTGTTTTAAGGAGGATTTTTTTCTAGTGGGGGGGGGGGGGGGGGGTCGGGGTCGGAGTAAGGGTTACGAAGGAGGATCTTGCCATGGAGGATATTTCCTTGGGGGAAGGAACATTTCCTTGAAGGGGGCGCCAGATTTCAGAGCATTATTTAAAAAACAATCAGAAATTAAATAAAAATAAGTTTTTTTCAACTGAAAATAAGGAACAGCATTAAAACTTAAAACGAACAGAAATTATTACGTATATGAGAAGGTTCGCCCCCTAGTCAATACCTCGCTCTTTACGCTAAAGTTTTTTAGTACTTTCAGAAGGGCTATCTATTCTAATTAACCGGCCTTTGTGGTTCAGGGGTTTGTGATTCGAACAAAATTCGAACTTTAACGTAAAGAGCGAGGTATTGACTAGGGAGCGAACTCCCTAATATACGTAATAAAAACATACGAATATAGAAATTCGTTATGTAAGTTAATTCGTAAGTTACGTCAGAGCAAAATTTCGAGAAAGCCAATTAGCCAAAAAAAAGGAAAATTAATATGCAAATTTTGTTTTAATTATTCATTTACGGTGAGCCAAAATCAAAACTGCATTAATTCAAAAACGTTCAAAAATTAACTAAAAAAAAACAAGTTTTTTTTAACCGAAGTTAAGGAGCGACATTAAAACTTAAAACGAACAGAAATTGTTCCGTATATGAAAGGGGCTGTCCCCTCCTTAACGCCTCGCTCTTTACGCTAAAGTTTGACTCTGTCTCAAAACTTTATTTTTCAAAACAATAAAAAACTTTAGCGTAAAGAGTGAGGCGTTGAGGAGGGGACAGCCCCTTCCATATACGGAATAATTTCTGTTCGTTTTAAGTTTTAATGTCGCTCCTTACTTTCAGTTAAAAAAAAATGTTTTTTTTATTTAATCAGCATTATAAGCCCATTCTTTTTATATATGTTTATTGAGATCGAAATTCCGTTTTTTAAAGTTTCGATTACTATTAAGCCGCATCGCTTGTTTTTTATTGTTTTTTTTATTACTTATATGTTATTACGCATATGAGGGGGTTCCCCTGAATCACAAAGGCCGTTTAATTAGAATAGATAGCTCTTTTGAAAGTACTAAGAAAACTTCCTCCATAGAAAGATACTCCCACGTAATCCCCTCCTCTGACCCCTTCTCCCCGTCACCAGAAGAAAATCCCTCCTGAAAACGTCTGTATACTTCGCAATAACTAATACTATACGTAAAGAATGGGCAAGGTCAATAAGTTGCAGCCCTTCCCCCAGGAACTCTGGTGGATTAACTCATCCTCAAAGACATATTAGTAGTGTGTTATATGAAGCCGAGACCAGTGACAAAAGATGTTAAAAGTAGAATAGCCTAGGCTCAGGGTGTTCTTTCTCAATTAAAAAATGTTTTTACAAATAGGAAGATAAGTCTGCAAACCAGTTTAGAATCTTAGAAGCTACAGTGATGACAGCAGTCAAATATGGTTCTGAAGCATTGGCGCTTTGAAAATCGGATGAAGATTTGCTAGATGTTTTCCAGAGAAATTGCTTAAGGATTGTTCTGGGTACCCGGCTGACTGACTGTATTTCAAGCAATAGGCTATACGAAAAATGGGGTTCAATACCGCTCTCTAGAGCTATAATGAAAGAGAGGTTGAGGTGGCTAGGGCACGTTGTGCGGATGAAGGATGACAGATTGCCGAAGATTGTTCTTTTCGGCCAACTGTCTAGGGCTAAACGGAAAGCAGGTCGCCCTCGTCTGGGTTAGGAGGACGTCATAAAGAAAGATTTAAAGGAAATTGGAACTTCTAGGGAGGGTGTAAAAAGGGAGGCTTTGAATAGATTAGGATGGAGGAAAAGCAAGCGTAGCTGTGTTGGCCTCAGGTGGTTTGGTGCTGCGGTGAGCTGTTAGTAGTAGTAGTAGTAGATGGTGTAAACTTTGGAGGGGGCTTATTGGATTGGTAATCAGAAGTTCTAGTGTCTCTTTTAAGATTCAGAGTGATTGGAGGGTGGAACTTCCCCCTCCCCATCTCGTTTTTTCCCTAAATGAATCTTATAGAAATTTTCATATGGCCATTTGTTGCTACATTAATTAAAAAAACTTTTTCAACAAAATAAGTTTTTCAAAGAAAAGTAAAGAACTCAATTAAACAAAAAATGAGCAAAAATAAAATCAAATAATCTACCAAGCTCGAAACTACCACAAATCAGCATCGATAAATAAATGAAACCCAAAACGAACAAAAATTACAATAAATAACCGAGTCAAAATCAAAACGAGCAGAAATTAGCATAAGTTATGCGCAAGACCCCTATGCCTTCTCAAGGCCAGAACAAAATTTGCACTTTACTGAATAAAATATAAATGTTTTTACTTTTATAACTTTGATAGGGAAGGCATGGGGGTTTTGCACCCAACGTATGTTAATTTCTGCTCGTTTTGAGTTTGACTCGGTTATATATTGTAATTTCTGTTCGTTTTGGGTTTCATTTATTTATCGATGCTGATTTGTGGTAGTCTATTAAAAAGGACACTAGAACTCTCGATTTCCAATCGAATGAACCCCTTTTGAAGTCTCTACGACGACCCCTTCTATATGAAGTGCCCTGCTTTAAAGAAAAAAAAAATAATAAACTGTACATTGTGTCAACATTGATCTTACATGCCCTCAGGGTATAACTTAAAACCTTTGCCCCGAAGGTTGTGGAGGAGTGTCCTCCTCAAAAAGATATTTTCTATCTGGAAATCAACTACGCTGAACAAAATGGCTATCTCAAATGGGCGTGGGGGGGCAAGTTGCCCTCCAATCACTTTCGACTATTGAAAAGGGCACTAGTCACTCCAATTTCCAATCGAATGAGCCCTTTTCGAAGTTTCTACGACAACTTCTTCGATACGAAGTGCCCGGGTATGGAGAAAAAAACAAAAAAAACAAAAAAACACATTGTGCCCACATCGTTCTTTACTTAGGTAGCGCTAGCGCGCTGCCTATGATAAACTTATGATACGCTGCCTATGATACGCTGACGAAATGCGTAGCTCAAAATTTTGACTGGATGTGTTTGGGGGAATGATGGTCGTGGGAGGGGGGGGGGGCTAGTTGTCCTCCAATCACTTTCGACTATTAAAAAGGGCACTAGCCCTATGAATTTCCAATCGAATGAGCCTGTTTTGAAGTTTCTACCACAACGCCTTCTATAAAAGCCTTATATGCCCCCAGGGCATAACTTAAAACCCTTGCCTTGAGGGTTGTGGGGAGTGACTTCCTCAAAACCTATTTTCTATCTGGAAATCAAATACGTTGAACAAAATGGCTATCTCACAATTTT
Source organism: Artemia sinica (assembly GCA_027921565.1). Lineage (NCBI taxonomy): Eukaryota > Metazoa > Arthropoda > Branchiopoda > Anostraca > Artemiidae > Artemia > Artemia sinica. The sequence continues at coordinate 75,215,621 of CM051258.1, forward strand.
GATTGGATGTGTTTGGGGAAAGATGGGCGGGGGGGGGCGCTAGTTGCCCTCCAATCACTTTTGACTATTAAAAAGTGCACTAGCCCTTTGAATTTCTAATCGAATGAGGCTTTTTTGAAGTTTCTACGACAACACCTTCTATAAAAACCTTATATGCCCCCAGGGCATAACTTAAAACCCTTGCTCTGAGGGTTGTGGGGGAGTCTCCTCCTCAAAAGCATATTTTCTATCTTGAAAGCAACTACGCTGAACAAAATGGCTATCTCAAAATTTTCATTGGATGTGTTTAGGGGAACGATGGGCGTGGGGGGGGGGCTAGTTGCCCTCCAATCACTTTCGACTATTAAAAAGGGCACTAGCCCCTTGAATTTCCAATCGAATGAACCTGTTTTGAAGTTTTACGATAATGCTTTCAATAAAAACCTTATATGCCCCCAGGGCATAACTTACAACCCTTGGCCTGAGGGTTGTGGGGGAGTGTCCTCCTCTAAAACAAATTTTCTATCTCGGAATCAACTACGCTGAATAAAATGGCTATCTCATAATTTTCATTGGATGTGTTTGGGAGAATGATGGGCGTGGGGGGGGGGGGTCTAGTTGCCCTGTAATCACTTTCGACTATTAAAAAGGGCACTAGCCCTTTGAACTTCCAATCGAATGAGCCTGTTTTGAAGTTTTTACAACAACGCCTTCTATAAAAACCTTATATGCTCCCAGGTCATAAATTAAAACCCTTGCCCTGAGGGTTGTGGTGGAGTGTTCTCCTCAAAAACACATTTTCTATCTGGAAATCAACTACGCTGAACAAAATGGCTATCTCAAAATTTCGATTGGATTTATTTTGGGGAATGATTGGCGTGAGGGGGGTAGTTGCCCTCCAATCACTTTCGACTAATTAAAAGGGCACTAGAACTCTCGATTTCCAATCTAATGATCTCCTTTTGAAGTCTCTACGACGACCCCTTCTATATGAAGTGCCCTGCTTTAAAGGAAACAAAATAATAAACTGTACATTGTGTCAACATTGATCTTATATGCCCTCAGGGTATAACTTAAAACCCTTGCCCCGAGGGGTTGTGGGGGAGTGATCTCCTCAAAAAGATATTTTCTATCTGGAAATCAACTACGCTGAACAAAATGGCTATCTAAAAATTTTGATTGGATATGTTTTGGGGGAATGATGGGCGTGGGGGGCTAGTTGCCCTCTAATCACTTTAGACTATTAAAAAGAGCACTAGCCACTCCAATTTTCAATCGAATGAGCCCTTTTTGAAGTTTCTACGACAACTCCTTCGATACGAAGTGCTTGGATATGGAGAAAAAAAAAAAAACACATTGTGCCCACATCTTTCTTTATGTAGGCAGCGCTAGCGCGCTGTCTATGATAAACTTAAAAAAAAGGCTCATTTGATTGGAAATTTAAGCAGATAATACCCCTTTAAATAGTCGAAAGTGATTAGAGTGCAATTAACCCCCCTCCCACACCCACCATTTCCCCAAACACACCCAGTCAAAAATTTTACTAGCCATATTGTTCAGTGTAGATAAAGGTCCGGAAATTATATCTTTGAGAATAACCCCCCCCCCCCCCAGTAGCCCTCAGAACAAGGGTTGTAAGTTATAAACTGGGGTATATAAGATTTTTTATAGAAAGGGTGTTCGTATAAACTTCGGAGGGGCTTATTGGATTGGTAATCAGAATTTCTAATACCGTTTTTAAAATTCAAGTGATCAGATGGCAGAGACCCCACCCCCCTACACACCTCGTATCTTCCCGAAATGCATCTGGTAGAAATTTTTAGATGGCCATTTGTTGTCGTGTAAACTTATAAAAATGCTCATTTCATTGGAAGTTGAAAGGACTTTAGATAATAGTCAAAAGAGATTGGAAGGCAGCAAGCCCTCCCCTCACACACCCATCAATTCCCAAAACACATCTAATCAAAATTTTGAGATAACTAATGTGTTCAGAGTAGTTGAAAGGTCTGGAATTTATGTCTTTGAGAATGGCTATCCCCACCATACCCCCACCGCCCTCAGTGCAAGGGTTGTAAGTTATGCCCCCAGGGCATTTAAAGTTTTTATGGAAAGGGTAATTATATAAATTCTGGAGGGGGCTCATTGGATTGGAAATAAGATGTTTAGTTCCTTTTTTAAGAGTCTAAGTGATCGGGGGCAGCCGCACTCCCCCTACATCCTATTTTCTAAAAATGCATCTGATAGAAATTTTTAGATATCCATTTCTTCAAAAATCGTCCAAATTTCATATAATAAGGCCTTTGGGGTGAACAGAATCCTCCAGAATCTCGGGGTAAGGGTTTTAAGTTATGCCCCAGGGGCATACAAGGTTTTTATGGAAGGGGTGGTCGTGTGAACTATATAAGAGGCTCATTTGATTTGAAATGTATAGTTCTAGTTCCCTTTTAAGTGTCAAACATGACGCAGAGAAACTAGCCCCCCTGCCTGACATCCTCTTTTCCGAAAACGCATTCAATTGAAATTGTGAGATAGCCATTGTGTTACCAATAGTCCAAAAATCATATAAAAATGTCTTTAGGGTGGACACAATCCCCCAGAGCCCATGGGCAAGGGTTGTAAGTTAAGCCCCGAGGCATATAAGTTTTTTTTATGGAACTGGTGGTTGTATAAGCTTTGGATCGGATGGAACTCATTTTATTGAAAATCTGAAGTTTTAGTACCTTTTTGAAGAGTCAATAATGAATAGGGGGCAATCAGCCCCCTTCCTAAGGCTATTATTCCCCAAAAGATATCAGATCGAAATTTTAAGAGATCTATTTTGTTCTGCCTTGTTGAAAGGTCTAGTAATTATGTCTTTGGGGATATAAACCTTCCCAAAGTCCTCAGGACAAGGGCTATTAGATAGGCAATTCATTCATTGCTTTCACACAGTATATGTTATTGAGAAAGGTATGCATGTTTGAACTTTACTTTCCAAGAAGACGAAGGTCATTCAGGTGAGGCTTTCAGATAATGTTGAGGGGAGAGTTGAACTAAATCAAAACACGTTATGTGCATAAGGTTAGGCAAAAGGGTATAGGCCTAACACAGGAATAACTGCAACTACCACTACTGCTCTATTTACAGTATTGAGGGGAAATTTGAGCTAAATTAGAAGACGTTATGTGCTTACAAATTGTCAAAATAGCGTGTCTCAAGAATTAATTCTGGTATTAAGGTGGAACTTTCAGAGAATGCTTAAAGGGGAAGATCATTTCACATAAAGGCAATATGTGCACACTACTGCTAATACTTCTGTTATTGCTGCATTTACTACTACTACTACTACTTCTGCTACCACTGCCACCACTATGACTACTACTACTACTATCGATACTACTTGTAAGGCTAAGAGCACTGAAGGGAAAATTTGATAACAAACAGGTTATCAAAAAGCCATATCAGCAATATCATAGTAACGGCTAATTGTATCAAGTTGAAACCTCTAGGACTTGATGAGAGGGATGTTCTAATGATCAAAAGGCAATATTTTAATACTATTACTAGTAGTATCAATGCTACTACAGTGACTACTATTATAACTATGCCTAAGGGTATGAAGGGCAAATTTCAAAGGATTTTTGAGGGGAGAAAGTGAACTGAATCACAACACGCCGTCTGTATGCAGGTTGTCAAAAGGGTGTAAGAGCAATATCTTACGAACAGTTTGGTGTGGGAAGTTGAAACTAACAGGGCTTGTTGTGAGGGATGTTGATCTAAACAAAAGAAAATGTTTTCGTCCTAATGCTTCTGCTTCTACTCATACTACTGTTACTATTATTACTACTTCTCTTACTGCTACTGCCACTAAAGCTTAGGCTACTACAATTAATTCTACTGATAATACTTCTTGTACTGCTATTAAAGCTAAGGATACTAAGGTGAATAACTTGGGATATCATAGGCAGCGCGCTAGCGCTGCCTAAGTAAAGAACGATTTCGCTACATTGTGAGTTTTTTTTTTTCTCCATACCCGGGCACTTCGTATCGAAGGAATTGTCGTAAAAAATTCGAAAAGGGCTCATTCGATTGGAAATTGGAGTGGCTAGTGCCCTTTTTAATAGTCGAAAGTGATTGACGGGTAACTAACTCCCCTCCCCACGCCCGTCATTCCCCCAGACACATCCAATCAAAATTTTGAGATAGCCATTTTGTTCAGCGTAGTTGATTTCCAGATAGAAAATGTTTTTTTGAGGAGGACACTCCCCCACAACCCTCAGGGCAAGGGTTTTAAGTTATGCCCTGGGGGCATATAAGGTTTTTATAGAAGGTGTTGTCGTAGAAACTTCAAACAGGCTCATTCGATTGGAGATTCGAAGGGCTAGTATCCTTTTTAATAGTCGACAGTGATTGGAGGGCAACTAGCCCCCCCCCCCACGCCCATCATTCCCCCAAACACATCCAATCAAAATTTTGATATATCCATTTATTTCAGCGTAGTTGATTTCCAGATAGAAAATATGTTTTTTGAGAAGGACACTCCCCCACAGTCCTCAGGGCAAGGGTTTTAAGTTATGCCCTGGGGACATATAAGGTTTTTATAGAAGGCGTTGTCGTAGAGATTTAAAAAAAAAACCTCATTCGATTGGAAATTCAAAGGGCTAGTGCCCTTTTTAATAGTCGAAAGTGATTGGAGGGCAACTAGCCCCCCCCCCCACGCCCATCATTCCCCCAAACACATCCAATCAATATTTTGAGAGAGCCATTTTGTTCAGCGTAGTTGATTTCAAGAAAATATGTTTTTGAGGAGGACACTCCCCCACAATCCTCGGGGCAAGTGTTTCAAGTTATGCCCCGAGGGCATATATGAAGGATGTTGGCACAATGTACTATTTATTATTATTTTTTTTCCTTTAGAGCTGGGCACTTCATATGGAAGTGGTCGTCATAGAAACTTCAAAAGAGGCTCATTCGATTTGAAATTGAGTGTTCTAGTGCCCTTTTTAATAGTCGGAAGTGATTGGAGGGCAACTAGTCCCCCCCACAACCATCATTCCCCAGAACACATCCAATCAAAATTTTGAGATAGCTATTTTGTTCAGCGTAGTTTATTCCCAGATATAAGATATGTTTTGAGGAGGACACTCCCCCACAACCCTCAGGGCAAGGGTTTTAAGTTATGCCCGGGGGCATATAAGGTTTTCATAGAAGGTGTTATCCTAGAAATTTCAAAACAGGCTCATTCGATTGGGACTTCGAAGGGCTAGTACCCTTTTTAAGTGTCGAAAGTGATCGGGGGGCAACAAGCCCCCCCATGCCCATCATTCCCCAAACACATCCAATCAAAATTGTGAGATAGCCATTTTGTTCAGCGTAGTTGATTTCCAGATAAAAAATATGTTTTTGAGGAAGAAACTCCCCCACAGCCCTCAGGGCAAGGGTTTTAAGTTATGCCCGGGGGCATATAAGGTTTTTATAGAAGGCGTTGTCGTAGAAATTTCAAAAAAGGCTCATTTGATTTGAAAGGGCTAGTGCCCTTTTTAATAGTCGAAAGTGATTGGAGGGCAACGGATCCCCCCCCATGCCCATCATTTCCCCCACGCCCATCATTCCCCCAAACATATCCAATAAAAATTTTGAGATAGCCATTTTGCTCAGCGTAGTTGATTTCCACATAGAAATTATGTTTTTGATTAGGACACTCCCCCACAACCCTCGGGGCAAGGGTTTTAAGTTATGCCCTGAGGGCATATAAGAACAATGTTGGCACAATGTGTTATGTAATATTTTTTACCTTTAGAGCAGGGCACTTCATATGGAAGGGTTCGTCGTAGAAACTTCAAAAGCGGCTCATTCGATTCGAAATTGAGAGTTCTAGTGCCTTTTTCAACAGTCAAAAGTGATTGCAGGGCAACTAGCCTCCCCCCCACAACCATCATTCTCCCAAACACATCCAATCAAAATTTTGAGATAGCCATTTTGTTCAGCGTAGTTGATTTCCAGATAGAAAATATGTTTTTGAGGAAGAAACTCCCCCACAGCCCTCAGGGCAAGGGTTTTAAGTTATGCCCTGGGGGCATATAAGGTTTTTATAGAAGGCGTTGTCGTAGAAACTTCGAAAAGGGCTCAATTGATTTGAAATTGGAGTGGCTAGTGCCATTTTTAAGCCGAAAGTGATTGAAGGGCAATTAGCCCCCCTCCTTCCACGCCCATCATTCCCCCAAACACATCCAATCAAAGTTTTAAGATAGCCATTTTGTTCAGCGTAGTTGATTTCCAGATAGAAAATATATTTATGAGGAGGACACTCCCCCACTACCCTTGGGGCAAGGGTTTTAAGTTATGCCCTGAGGGCATATAAGAACAATGTTGGCACAATGTACTATGTATTATTTATACATAGAAAATATGTTTTTGAGGAGGATACTCCCCCACAACCCTCAGGGCAGGGGTTTTAAGTTATGCCCTGGGGGTAAATAAGGTTTTTATAGAAGGCGTTGTCGTAGAAACTTCGAAAAGGGCTCATTCGATTGGAAATTCGAAGGGCTAGCACCCTTTTTAATAGTTCAAAGTGATTGGAGGGCAACTAGCCCCCCCCCCTCCACGCCCATAATTCCCCCAAACACATTCAATCAAAATTTTGAGATAGCCATTTATCTCAGTGTAGTTGATTTCCAGATAGAAAATATGTTTTTGAGGAGGACCAAATTTGCACTCTACTGAAAAAACATAAAGAATGGGCATTGTCAGTTTAATATACATATACTGATATTTAGTAATCAAAATGTTAATGTTATTTGATTTATTAAGGTTATAAAAGTAAAAACATTTATATTTTTTCAGTAAAGTGCAAATTTGGTTCTGGCCTTGGGAAGGCATAGGGTTTTTGCGCCCAACTTATGTTAATTTCTGCTCGTTTTAAGTTTGACTCGGTTAATTATTGTAATTTCTGTTCGTTTTGGGTTTCATTTATTTATCGATGCTGATTTGTGGTAGTTTCACGCGTGGTAGATTATTTGATTTCATTTTTACTGATTTTTTGTTTAATGGAGTTCTTCACTTTTTTTTGAAAAACTTATTTTGTGGAAAAAGTTTTTTAAATTAATATAGGAAAAAATGGAACTAATTCGAAACGCACTATGCCCACACAGGTTGCCAAGTGGACGCATCAGAAATACTGCAGGAACGGTTGATGTTATTAAGCTGAAACTTTCAACGTGTGTTGAAGGGGATGTTGAAGAAACGAAAGGTACTTTTCGCATGTTGCTACTAATGCCGCCACAACTATTGCTACTGTGCAATCCAAGGGTATTAAGGGGAAGCTTTTAAGGAATCTTTAGGCGGAGGTTGAACTAAATCAAAACAAACTGTGAGCATGTGGACTTTCAAAAACATGACAAAGAAATATCTGAAGAACAAATTACTTTATGAAATTAGACCTTTAAGGGTGAGTTGTGGGGAATTTTGAACTAGCCAGAAGAGACTATGTGTGTACTTTTAATACTACCACTACAGTTACTGTAACTAATGATACTAAGGGAATTACGGCAAAACTTTTTAAGGAAAGCTTAGGATAAGTTTAAGTTAGGCGAAAAAACTGTATGCAAACAGGTTTATAAAAGGGTATAATGGCAAAAAGGTATAAGCAAAGGGTATAAGCAAATGGTATAATGGCAGCACCACTCTATAATATCTAGAAATAGCATTGAAAATTTAAAAGAACCTTATTCGATTCAAAATTAAATGTTCTGGTTCCCTTTTTAAAAGTAAAAAGAGATTGAAGGGCAAGCAGCTCTTCTCTTAAGCCCATTTATTTTCCAAACGCATCCAGTAAAAACTTTGAGACAGCCATTTTGTTCAGCATAGTAGAACGGTCCAGCAACTATGTCTTTTTGTGTAGTGGGTATGCCAACCCCCCACAATCATGTAATTGGCCCATTATGCTAGTAGTATGTTAACTTATACTTTGCTTGCCCCAATAGCAATTCCTATTCTATTTGCTTGCCCCTATAGGAAAAACATTTCCAGAGCATGTACTTATGGATTCTAGTCGACTATGTTCCCTCCCATGTTATTCTAAGGGTTTATATTCCCTCCCATGTTATTCTAAGGGCTTATGTTACTTCCATGCTATTCTATGTTTCTTCCATTGTTATTCTATGGGAACTCTACACGTAATTAAACACCTTATAAAACTATGTGCTATTTGCTTATGTCCTGTTGGTACCATTCCAAACGAGTGGGGATTCCCCGGCTGTTCCTAAACATTGCAAAAACGGGGGATTCCCCGCACACATTTGTTTCAACTCCAAGTTTTTTTTCAACCAGAGTGGGGTTTTTTTCGAGCTGACACCTGTTTTTTAGGCAGCCAATCAGAGAACTGCTTAACAATTAGTCATTGAAACCCCGTATAAAATGGTCATGTATTGGAATTTAATTAAATTCTTTAATTTATTTCCAGATAAAAAGCATTTACTAGTAAATTCAAATTTAGGGGGACTTAGCCCCCCTCCCCTCCAACAATACAAAACCTTAAGAATATAATGAGTATATTCGATAGAAATGGCAAAGCACGCTTTTTTCTATTATGTAAATAAAATCTCTCCTCCATAGCTATGTTTACATGTTTTAATTGTTTTGAAAAACAGTTCTTTACCGTTCAAAAATGTCCATTTTCCAATCATGTGTTTAAAATGTGCTGTCATAAAACCATTTGTGTTTAGCCTGTTACCAAAGAGGGAGTGATTTCAAAACAACATTTGGCATACGCCTTATCTGAATTAAGAAAACAAACGAAAAGACGGGCTTTGTCTAATTCTAGCCGGAAACTCAGAATTGATAGGGGGCAAGATCAAAAAAGGGGTAATTAGTGATTGGATAATTTTTTAACGTGATATCTCTGAATAAAATATTTTTGGAGAAATTATTTAAAAGATATAGTTTATTTATTCTGAAGATAATGACATTGGCCTCAACAGCAAATCATTTTAATACTTTTCCACAGGGGGATTTCCAGTAGGTATGTTAAGATTTAAGCTAATTCTTGTAGGCTACCTTTTAAAATAGATTTACGGTGCAGGAGGGATTCAGTTAAAGGGGGTACAGTTACACGGGGGTTTAGTTAAATGGGGTCGAGTTGCACGAGGGTTCAGTAGCACGAGGGTTCAGTAGCACGGGGGTTCAGTTGTACGGGGTTTCAGTTATACAGGGGTTCAGTTACATGGGGGGTTCAGTTGCACGGGGGTTTAGTTAAATGGGGCTTGAGTTGCACGGGAGTTGAGTTGCACGAGGGTTCAGTTGAACGGGGGTTCAGTTACATGCGGATTCAGTTACACGGGGTTTAGTTAAATGTGGTTGAGTTGCAAAGTCTCGTTGGAAAAAATTGGAGTTCGAACTTAAACAGTTCTATTAAGTGCTATTGCTATGGAAATGGCTCATTTTTGAATCGAAACTATGCTTTTCTGACTCAGGATACACATTTGGATCAGAAAACGTGAAAATGTACACAATTGAAACAGAGAAGTGTGTTTTGACGTTATTTTGTATAATTTCGTCTGAAAAATAGGAGTTGACGCTTAAAAAGTTCTATTAAGAGCTATTTTTATGGAAATGGTTCATTTTAGAACCAAAACAAGTAAATAATTCTATTTTTTTTGTTAAACACGATTGGATGAAATAAAAGCGGAACTTTTAAAATCACAACAACTCAAGGTCAGTAAATGATTCCTTTGTTTTTTTTTGTTAGACACGATTGGCTGAAATAAAAGCGGAACTTTTAAAATCACAACAACTGAAGGTCGGTAAATGATTCCTTTGTTTTTTTTTGTTAAACACGATTGGCTGAAATAAAAGCGGAACTGTTAAAATCACAACAACTGAAGGTCAGTAAATAATTCCTTTGTTTTTTTTTAACACGACTGGCTGAAACAAAAGCGGAACTTTTAAAATCACAACAACTGAAGGTCAGTAATTAATTCCTTTGTTTTTTTTTGGTTAAACACGATTGGCTGAAATAAAAAATAATTCCTTTGTTTTTTTTTTTTAAACACGACTGACTGAAACAAAAGCGGAACTTTTAAAATCACAACAACTCAAAGGTCAGTAAGTAATTCCTTTGTTTTTTTTTGTTAAACAGGATTGGCTGAAATAAAAGCGGAACTCTTAAAATCCCACCTCTAGGTCAGTAAATAATTCCTTTGTTTTTTTTTTGTTAAACACGATTGGCTGAAATAAAAGCGGAACTTTTAAAATCACAACAACTAAAGGTTAGTAAATAATTCCTTTTGTTTTTTTTTGTTAAACACGATTGGCTGAAATAAAAGCGGAACTTTTAAAATCACAACAACTGAAGGTCAGTAAATAATTCCTTTTGTTTTTTTTTGTTAAACACGATTGGCTGAAATAAAAGCGGAACTTTTAAAATCACAACAACTGAAGGTCAGTAAATAATTCCATTGTTTTTTTTGTTAAACACGATTGGCTGAAACAAAAACAGAACTTTTAAAATCACAACAACTGAAAGTCAGTAAATAATTCGGTTGTTTTTTTTTGTTAAACACAATTGGCTGAAATAAAAGCAGAACTGTTAAAATCACAACAACTGAAGGTCACTAAATAATTCCATTTTTTTTGTTAAACACGATTGGCTGAAATAAAAGCGGAACTTTTAAAATCACAACAACTGAAGGTCAGTAAATAATTCCTTTGTTTTTTTTGTTAAACACGATTGGCTGAAATAAAAGCGGAACTTTTAAAATCACAACAACTGAAGGTCAGTAAATAATTCCTTTGTTGTTTTTTTTTAAACACGACTGGCTTGGGGGGAGGGGGCGATGATAGAGTGGATGTCTTAGACTAGTTATAGTGCTGTACTCTGGCATGAATTGCTTTCGAAAACCCGGATGAATTAGTTGAAAATAAAGTTTTAACAAGAAATGTCTGAAAAGTATTTTTGGGGGGGATGGAGCGATGACAGATTGGATGTCTCAGACTAGTGATAGTGCTGTACTGTGGTACGAATTGCTTGAGAAAAACCCAAATGAATTAGTTGAAAATAAAGTTTTAACAAGAAATGAGTTATGGTTACTTTCGGACGAGTTGCACTTTACTTTCACCTTGTTTCCCAAAAACTGTTTAAAATTAGGGTTTTTTTTGTAGTTGTTTTCGTTTTTGCTTCATTGTTCGACTTGATAGGAATTCTGAAACAGGATGGTCGTTGAAATTTCTTAATGACTAAAGATTTTGTTTTTCTTCTAAAGGGCTTAATATTCTCAAGGTTTTAGCTTTTGACGGATAACATAAAACCTAAGGAAACTTATGTATTTGGAATCAGCGTATAAAGCCAATCATTTTCATGTATCTATAATTATTAAAATTCTGTTTTTAGAGTTATGGTTACTTTCGGACGAGTTGCACTTTACTTTCACCTTGTTTCCCAAAAACTGTTTAAAATTAGGGTTTTTTTGTAGTTGTTTTTGTTTTTGCTTTATTGTTTGACTTGATAGGAATTCTGAAACAGGATGGTCGTTGAAATTTCTTAATGACTAAAGATTTTGTTTTTCTTCTAAAGGGCTTAATATTCTCAAGGTTTTAGCTTTTGACGGATAACATTAAACCTAAGGAAATTTATGTATTTGGAATCAGCGTATAAAGCCAATCATTTTCATGTATCTATAATTATTAAAATTCTGTTTTTAGAGTTATGGTTACTTTCGGACGAGTTGCACTTTACTTTCACCTTGTTTCCCAAAAACTGTTTAAAATTAGGGTTTTTTAGTACACTTCCATTCTTTATTTCCAAAAAAAAATATTGTTTTACTAGTAAATTCAAATTTCAGGAGGACTTAGCCCCCCTCCCCTCCAACAATACAAAACCTCAAGAATATAATAAGTATATTCGATGGAAAACGCTAAGTATGCTTTTTTCTATTATGTAAAACAAAAACTCTCTCATCCACTGTTGTGTTACGACCATAATTCCTTACTTTTAGCTATTTCGTTCAAAAAAAATCCCCCTTTTTCCCAATTATCAGAAAATCTCTTTTCCAGTCTAAAAACCACATGTGTTTATAATTACGGAGAGTTCCTTTTGAAGTCAGAGTTTAAACGTGTCTATCTGAGTTATGAAAACAAAAGGTTGATGATTAAGACAAGGATTTGTATAATTCTAAACGCTTTAGCCATTCAAAAAAGCGAGGATTTCTGTTAAATAAATAATTCTTATACATTTTAGAATAGCTTTTTTTTAAATCACAACAACTGAAGGTCAGTAAATGATTCCTTTGTTTTTTTTTTGTTAAACACGATTGGCTGAAATAAAAGCGGAACTTTTAAAATCACAACAACTGAAGGTCAGTAAATGATTCCTTTGTTTTTTTTGTTAAACACGATTGGCTGAAACAAAAGCAGAATTTTTAAAATCACAACAGCTGAAGGTCAGTAAATAATTCCGTTGTTTTTTTTGGTTAAAACGATTGGCTGAAATAAAAGCGGAACTTTTAAAATCACAACAACTGAAGGTCAGTAAATAATTTCTTTGTTTTTTTTAAACACGACTGGCTGAAACAAAAGCAGACATTTTAAAATAACAACTGAAGGTCAGTAAATAATTCCTTTGTTTTTTGTTAAACACGATCGGCTAAAATAAAAGCGGAACTTTTAAAATCACAACAACTCAAGGTCAGTAAATGATTCCTTTGTTTTTTTTTTTGTTAAACACGATTGGCTGAAATAAAAGCGGAACTTTTAAAATCACAACAACTGAAGGTCAGCAAATAATTCCTTTGTTTTTTTGTTAAACACGTTTGGCTGAAATAAAAGCGGAACTTTTAAAATCACAACAACTGAAGCTCAGTAAATAATTCCTTTGTTTTTTTTTTTAAACACGACTGGCTGAAACAAAAGCAGAATTTTTAAAATCACAACAACTAAAGGTCATTAAATAATTCCATTGTTTTTTTTTTGTTAAACACGATTGGTTGAAACAAAAGCAGAACTTTTAAAATCACAACAACTGAAGGTCGGTAAATAATTCCGTTGTTTTTTTTTGTTAAAAACGATTGGCTGAAATAAAAGCGGAACTTTTAAAATCACAACAACTGAAGGTCAGTAAATTTTTTTGTTAAACACGATTGGTTGAAATAAAAGCGGAACTTTTAAAATCACAACAACTGAAGGTCAGTAAATAATTCCTTTGTTTTTTTTAAACACGACTGGCTGAAACAAAAGCATAACTTTTAAAATAACAACTGAAGGTCAGTAAATAATTCCTTTGTTTTTTGTTAAACACGATTGGCTGAAATAAAGGCGGAACTTTTAAAATCACAACAACTAAAGGTCGGTAAATGATTCCTTTGTTTTTTTTTGTTAAACACGATTGGTTGAAACAAAAACAGAACTTTTAAAATCACAACAACTAAAGGTCAGTAAATAATTCCATTGTTTTGTTTTTGTTAAACACGATTGGTTGAAATAAAAGCGGAACTTTCAAAATCACAACAACTAAAGGTCAGTAAATAATTCCATTGTTTTTTTTAAACACGATTGGTTGAAATAAAAGCGGAACTTTTAAAATCACAGCAACTGAAGGTCAGTAAATAATTCCTTTGTTTTTTTTAAACACGACTGGCTGAAACAAAAGCAGAATTTTTAAAATCACAACAACTAAAGGTCAGTAAATAATTCCATTGTTTTTTTTTTGTTAAACACGATTGGTTGAAACAAAAGCAGAACTTTTAAAATCACAACAACTGAAGTTCAGTAAATAATTCCGTTGTTTTTTTTTGTTAAAAACGATTGGCTGAAATAAAAGCGGAACTTTTAAAATCACAACAACTGAAGGTCAGTAAATTTTTTGTTAAACACGATTGGTTGAAATAAAAGTAGAACATTTAAAATCACAACAACTGAAGGTCAGTAAATAATTTCTTTGTTTTTTTTTAAACACGACTGGCTGAAACAAAAGCATAACTTTTAAAATAACAACTGAAGGTCAGTAAATAATTCCTTTGTTTTTTGTTAAAGACGATTGGCTGAAATAAAAGCGGAACTTTTAAAATCACAACAACTCAAGGTCAGTAAATGATTCCTTTGTTTTTTTTGTTAAACACGATTGGCTGAAATAAAGGCGGAACTTTTAAAATCACAACAACTAAAGGTCAGTAAATAATTCCATTGTTTTTTTTTTGTTAAACACGATTGGTTGAAATAAAAGCGGAACTTTTAAAATCACAACAACTGAAGGTCAGCAAATAATTCCTTTGTTTTTTTTGTTAAACACGTTTGGCTGAAATAAAAGCGGAACTTTTAAAATCACAACAACTGAAGGTCAGTAAATAATTCCTTTGTTTTTTTTTTAAACACGACTGGCTGAAACAAAAGCAGAATTTTTAATATCACAACAACTAAAGGTCAGTGGATAATTCCATTGTTTTTTTTGTTAAACACGATTGGTTGAAATAAAAGCGGAACTTTTAAAATCACAACAACTGAAGTTCAGCAAATAATTCCTTTGTTTTTTTTTGTTAAACACGTTTGGCTGAAATAAAAGCGGAACTTTTAAAATCACAACAACTGAAGGTCAGTAAATAATTCCTTTGTTTTTTTTTAAACACGACTGGCTGAAACAAAAGCAGAATTTTTAAAATCACAACAACTGAAGGTCAGTAAATAATTCCTTTGTTTTTTTTTTTGTTAAACACGATTGGCTGAAATAAAAGCGAAACTCTTAAAATCACAACTCAAGGTCAGTAAATAATTCCTTTTTTTGTTAAACACGATTGGCTGAAATAAAAGCGGAACTTTTAAAATCACAACAACTAAAGGTCAGTAAATAATTCCTTTTGTTTTTTTTGTTAAACACGATTGGCTGAAAAAAAAGCAGAACTTTTAAAATAAAAGCGGAACGTGCGCGCACGTAACCTCGTCTAAATGAACCTTAAAAAATGAAATAAAGCTATGTCGACTTTGCATGTTGATTTCATGACATTATTTTAGGTTTTTTATTTACTGACCTTCAGTTGTTGTGATTTTAAAAGTTCCTCTTTTATTTCAACCAATCGTGTTTAACAAAAAAAAAAAATGGAATTATTTACTGACCTTCAGTTGTTATGATTTTAAAATTTCTGCTTTTGTTTCAACCAATTGTGTTTAACAAAAAAAAAACAAAGGAATCATTTACTGATCTTTAGTTGTTGTGATTTTAAAAGTTCCGCTTTTATTTCAGCCAATCGTGTTTAACAAAAAAAAACAAAGGAATCATTTACTGACCTTGAATTGTTGTGATTTTAAAAGTTCCGCTTTTATTTCAGCCAATCGTGTTTAACAAAAAAAAATTGAATTATTTACTGACCTTCAGTTGTTGTGATTTTTACAGTTCTGCTTTTATTTCAGCCAATCGTGTTTAACAAAAAAAAACAAAGGAATCATTTACTGACCTTCAGTTGTTGTGATTTTAAAAGTTCCGCTTTTATTTCAGCCAATCGTGTTTAACAAAAAAAAAACAACGGAATTATCTACTGACCTTCAGTTGTTGTGATTTTAAAAGTTCTGCTTTTGTTTCAACCAATCGTGTTTAACAAAAAAAAAAACAATGGAATTATTTACTGACCTTCAGTTGTTGTGATTTTAAAAGTTCCGCTTTTATTTCAGCCAATCGTGTTTAACAAAAAAAAAACAAAAGGAATTATTTACTGACCTTTAGTTGTTGTGATTTTAAAAGTTCCGCTTTTATTTCAGCCAATCGTGTTTAACAACAAAAAAAGGAATTATTTACTGACCTTGAGTTGTGATTTTAAGAGTTTCGCTTTTATTTCAGCCAATCGTGTTTAACAAAAAAAACAAAAAAATTATTTACTGACCTTCAGTTGTTGTGATTTTAAAAATTCTGCTTTTGTTTCAGCCAGTCGTGTTTAAAAAAAAACCAAAGGAATTATTTACTGACCTTCAGTTGTTGTGATTTTAAAAGTTCCGCTTTTATTTCAGCCAAACGTGCTTAACAAAAAAAAACAAAGGAATTATTTGCTGAACTTCAGTTGTTGTGATTTTAAAAGTTCCGCTTTTATTTCAACCAATCGTGTTTAACAAAAAAAAACAATGGAATTATTTACTGACCTTTAGTTGTTGTGATTTTAAAAATTCTGCTTTTGTTTCAGCCAGTCGTGTTTAAAAAAAAAAACAAAGGAATTATTTACTGACCTTCGGTTGTTGTGATTTTAAATGTTCCGCTTTTATTTCAGCCAAACGTGTTTAACAAAAAAAAAAGGAATTATTTGCTGACCTTCAGTTGTTGTGATTTTAAAAGTTCCGCTTTTATTTCAACCAATCGTGTTTAACAAAAAAAACAATGGAATTATTTACTGACCTTTAGTTGTTGTGATTTTAAAAGTTCTGCTTTTGTTTCAACCAATCGTGTTTAACAAAAAAAACAAAGGAATCATTTACCGACCTTTAGTTGTTGTGATTTTAAAAGTTCCGCTTTTATTTCAGCCGATCGTGTTTAACAAAAAAAAACAAAGGAATCATTTACTGACCTTGAGTTGTTGTGATTTTAAAAGTTTCGCTTTTATTTCAGCCAATCGTGTTTAACAAAAAACAAAGGAATTATTTACTGACCTTCAGTTGTTATTTTAAAAGTTCTGCTTTTGTTTCAGCCAGTCGTGTTTAAAAAAAAACAAAGAAATTGTTTACTGACCTTCAGTTGTTGTGATTTTAAAAGTTCCGCTTTTATTTCAACCAATCGTGTTTAACAAAAAATTTACTGACCTTCAGTTGTTGTGATTTTAAAAGTTCCGCTTTTATTTCAGCCAATCGTTTTTAACAAAAAAAAAAAACGGAATTATTTAATGACCTCCAGTTGTTGTGATTTTAAAAGTTCTGCTTTTGTTTCAACCAATCGTTTTTAACAAAAAAAAAACAATGGAATTATTTACTGACCTTTAGTTGTTGTGATTTTAAAAGTTCCGCTTTTATTTCAGCCAAACGTGTTTAACAAAAAAAACAAAGGAATTATTTGCTGACCTTCAGTTGTTGTGATTTTAAAAGTACCGCTTTTATTTCAACCAATCGTGTTTAAAAAAAACAATGGAATTATTTACTGACCTTTAGTTGTTGTGATTTTAAAAGTTCTGCTTTTGTTTCAACCAATCGTTTTTAACAAAAAAAAAAACAAAGGAATCATTTACCGACCTTTAGTTGTTGTGATTTTAAAAGTTCCGCTTTTATTTCAGCCAATCGTGTTTAACAAAAAAAAAACAAAGGAATCATTTACTGACCTTGAGTTGTTGTGATTATAAAAGTTCCGCTTTTATTTCAGCCAATCGTGCTTAACAAAAAACAAAGGAATTATTTACTGACCTTCAGTTGTGATTTTAAAAGTTCTGCTTTTGTTTCAGCCAGTCGTGTTTAAAAAAAAAACAAAGAAATTATTTACTGACCTTCAGTTGTTGTGATTTTAAAAGTTCCGCTTTTATTTCAACCAATCGTGTTTAACAAAAAATTTATTTACCTTCAGTTGTTGCGATTTTAAAAGTTCCGCTTTTATTTCAGCCAATCGTTTTTAACAAAAAAAAACAACGGAATTATTTACTGACCTTCAGTTGTTGTGATTTTAAAAGTTCTGCTCTTGTTTCAACCAATCGTGTTTAACAAAAAAACAAAGGAATTATTTACTAACCTTTAGTTGTTGTGATTTTAAAAGTTCCGCTTTTATTTCAGCCAATCGTGTTTAACAAAAAAAAAACAAAGGAATCATTTACTGACCTTCAGTTGTTGTGATTTAAAAAAAAAGCTATTTTAAAATATATAAGAATTATTTATTTAACAGAAATCCTCGCTTTTTTGAATGGCTAAAGCGTTTAGAATTATACAAATCCTTGTCTTAATCATCAACCTTTTGTTTTCACAACTCAGATAGACACGTTTAAACTCTGAATTCAAAAGGGACTCTCCGTAATTATAAACACATGTGGTTTTTAGACTGGAGTAAAGATTTTCTGATAATTGGGAAAAAGGGGGATTTTTTTGAACGAAATAGCTAAAAGTAAGGAATTATGGTCGTAACACAACAGTGGATGAGAGAGTTTTTGGTTTACATAATAGAAAAAAGCATACTTAGCATTTTCTATCGAATATACTCATTATATTCTTAAGGTTTTGTATTGTTGGAGGGGAGGGGGGCTAAGTCCCCCTGAAATTTGAATTTACTAGTAAAACAATTTTTTTTTTTCGAAATAAAGAATGAAAGTGTACTTAAAAAACCCTAATTTTAAACAGTTTTCGGGAAACAAGGTGAAAGTAAAGTGCAACTCGTCAGAAAGTAACCATAACTCTAAAAACAGAATTTTAATAATTATAGATACATGAAAATGATTGGCTTTATACGCTGATTCCAAATACATAAATTTCCTTAGGTTTAATGTTATCCGTCAAAAGCTAAAACCTTGAGAATATTAAGCCCTTTAGAAGAAAAACAAAATCTTTAGTTATTAAGAAATTTCAACGACCATCCAGTTTCAGAATTCCTATCAAGTCGAACAATAAAGCAAAAACGAAAACAACTACAAAAAAAAAACCCTAATTTTAAATAGTTTTTGGGAAACAAGGTGAAAGTAAAGTGCAACTCGTCCGAAAGTAACCATAACTCTAAAAACAGAATTTTAATAATTATAGATACATGAAAATGATTGGCTTTATACGCTGATTTCAAATACATAAATTTCCTTAGGTTTAATGTTATCCGTCAAAAGCTAAAACCTTGAGAATATTAAGCCTTTTAGAAGAAAAACAAAATCTTTAGTCATTAAGAAATTTCAACGACCATCCTGTTTCAGAATTCCTATCAAGTCAAACAATGAAGCAAAACGAAAACAACTACAAAAAAAACCCTAATTTTAAACAGTTTTTGGGAAACAAGGTGAAAGTAAAGTGCAACTCGTCCGAAAGTAACCATAACTCTAAAAACAGAATTTTAATAATTATAGATACATGAAAATGATTGGCTTTATACGCTGATTCCAAATACATAAATTTCCTTAGGTTTAATGTTATCCGTCAAAAGCTAAAACCTTGAGAATATTAAGCCTTTTAGAAGAAAAACAAAATCTTTAGTCATTAAGAAATTTCAACGACCATCCTGTTTCAGAATTCCTATCAAGTCGAACAATAAAGCAAAAACGAAAACAACTACAAAAAACACCCTAATTTTAAACAGTTTTTGGGAAACAAGGTGAAAGTAAAGTGCAACTCGTCTGAAAGTAACCATAACTCATTTCTTGTTAAAACTTTATTTTTAACTAATTCATTTGGGTTTTTCTCAAGCAATTCGTACCACAGTACAGCACTATCACTAGTCTGAGACATCCAATCTGTCATCGCTCCATCCCCCAAAAAAATACTTTTCAGACATTTCTTGTTAAAACTTTATTTTCAACTAATTCATCCGGGTTTTCGAAAGAAATTCATGCCAGAGTACAGCACTATAACGAGTCTAAGACATCCACTCTGTCATCACCCCCCACCCCCCAAGCCAGTCGTGTTTAAAAAAAAAACAAAGGAATCATTTACTGACCTTCAGTTGTTGTGATTTTAACAGTTCTGCTTTTATTTCAGCCAATTGTGTTTAACAAAAAAAAAACGAATTATTTACTGACTTTCAGTTGTTGTGATATTAAAAGTTCTGTTTTTGTTTCAGCCAATCGTGTTTAACAAAAAAAAACAATGGAATTATTTACTGACCTTCAGTTGTTGTGATTTTAAAAGTTCCGCTTTTATTTCAGCCAATCGTGTTTAAAAAAAAAACAAAGGAATCATTTACTGACCTTTAGTTGTTGTGATTTTAACAGTTCTGCTTTTATTTCAGCCAATTGTGTTTAACAAAAAAAAACCGAATTATTTACTGACTTTCAGTTGTTGTGATATTAAAAGTTCTGTTTTTGTTTCAGCCAATCGTGTTTAACAAAAAAAAACAATGGAATTATTTACTGACCTTCAGTTGTTGTGATTTTAAAAGTTCCGCTTTTATTTCAGCCAATCGTGTTTAACAAAAAAACAAAAGGAATTATTTACTGACCTTCAGTTGTTGTGATTTTAAAAGTTCCGCTTTTATTTCAGCCAATCGTGTTTAACAAAAAAAAATAAAAGGAATTATTTACTAACCTTTAGTTGTTGTGATTTTAAAAGTTCCGCTTTTATTTCAGCCAATCGTGTTTAACAAAAAAAACAAAGGAATTATTTACTGACCTAGAGGTGGGATTTTAATAGTTCCGCTTTTATTTCAGCCAATCGTATTTAACAAAAAAAAACAAAGGAATTAATTACTGACCTTCAGTTGTTGTGATTTTAAAAGTTCCGCTTTTGCTTCAGTCAGTCGTGTTTAAAAAAAAACAAAGGAATTATTTTTTATTTCAGCCAATCTTGTTTAACAAAAAAACAAAGGAATTAATTACTCACCTTCAGTTGTTGTGATTTTAAAAGTTCCGCTTTTATTTCAACCAATCGTGTTTAACAAAAAAAACAAAGGAATTATTTACTGACCTTTAGTTGTTATGATTTTAAAAATTCTGCTTTTTGTTTCAGCCAGTCGTGTTTAAAAAAACAAAGGAATTATTTACTGACCTTCAGTTGTTGTGATTTTAAAAGTTCCGCTTTTATTTCAGCCAAACGTGTTTAACAAAAAAAAAACAAAGGAATTATTTGCTGACCTTCAGTTGTTGTGATTTTAAAAGTTACGCTTTTATTTCAACCAATCGTGTTTAACAAAAAAAAACAATGGAATTATTTACTGACCTTTAGTTGTTGTGATTTTAAAAGTTCTGCTTTTGTTTCAACCAATCGTGTTTAAAAAAAAAACAAAGGAATCATTTACTAACCTTCAGTTGTTATTTTAAAAGTTCTGCTTTTGTTTCAGCCAGTCGTGTTTAAAAAAAAAACAAAGAAATTATTTACTGACCTTCAGTTGTTGTGATTTTAAAAGTTCCGCTTTTATTTCAACCAATCGTGTTTAACAAAAAATTTATTTACCTTCAGTTGTTGCGATTTTAAAAGTTCCGCTTTTATTTCAGCCAATCGTTTTTAACAAAAAAAAACAACGGAATAATTTACTGACCTTCAGTTGTTGTGATTTTAAAAGTTCTGCTTTTGTTTCGACCAATCGTGTTTAACAAAAAAAAACAAAGGAAGCATTTACTAACCTTTAGTTGTTGTGATTTTAAAAGTTCCGCTTTTATTTCAGCCAATCGTGTTTAACAAAAAAAAACAAAGGAATCATTTACTGACCTTCAGTTGTTGTGATTTTAAAAAAAAAGCTATTTTAAAATATATAAGAATTATTCATTTAACAGAAATCCTCGCTTTTTTGAATGGCTAAAGCGTTTAGAATTATACAAATCCTTGTCTTAATCATCACTCTTTTGTTTTCATAACTCAGATAGACACGATTAAACTCTGACTTCAAAAGGGACTCGCCGTAATTATAAACACATGTGGTTTTTAGACTGGAAAAAGATTTTCTGATAATTGGGAAAAAGGGGGATTTTTTTTGAACGAAATAGCTAAAAGTAAGGAATTATGGTCGTAACACACACAACAGTGGATGAGAGAGTTTTTGTTTTACATAATAGAAAAAAGCATACTTAGCGTTTTCTATCGAATATACTCATTATATTCTTAAGGTTTTGTATTGTTGGAGGGGAGGGGGGCTAAGTCCCCCTGAAATTTGAATTTACTAGTAAAACAATTTTTTTTTTGGAAATAAAGAATGAAAGTGTACTAAAAAACCCCTAATTTTAAACAGTTTTTGGGAAACAAGGTGAAAGTAAAGTACAAGTCGTCCGAAAGTAACCATAACTCTAAAAACAGAAGTTTAATAATTATAGATACATGAAAATGATTGGCTTTATACGCTGATTCCAAATACATAAATTTCCTTAGGTTTAATGTTATCCGTCAAAAGCTAAAACCTTGAGAATATTAAGCCCTTTAGAAGAAAAAGAAAATCTTTAGATATTAAGAAATTTCAACGACCATCCAGTTTCAGAATTCCTATCAAGTCGAACAATAAAGCAAAAACGAAAACAACTACAAGAAAAACCCTAATTTTAAATAGTTTTTGGGAAACAAGGTGAAAGTAAAGTGCAACTCGTCCGAAAGTAACCATAACTCTAAAAACAGAATTTTAATAATTATAGACACATGAAAATGATTGGCTTTATACGCTGATTTCAAATACATAAATTTCCTTAGGTTTAATGTTATCCGTCAAAAGCTAAAACCTTGAGAATATTAAGCCCTTTAGAAGAAAAAGAAAATCTTTAGATAATAAGAAATTTCAACGACCATCCTGTTTCAGAATTCCTATCAAGTCAAACAATGAAGCAAAAACGAAAACAACTACAAAAAAACCCCTAATTTTAAACAGTTTTTGGGAAACAAGGTGAAAGTAAAGTGCAACTCGTCCGAAAGTAACCATAACTCTAAAAACAGAATTTTAATAATTATAGATACATGAAAATGATTGGCTTTATACGCTGATTCCAAATACATAAATTTCCTTAGGTTTAATGTTATCCGTCAAAAGCTAAAACCTTGAGAATATTAAGCCTTTTAGAAGAAAAACAAAATCTTTAGTCATTAAGAAATTTCAACGACCATCCTATTTCAGAATTCCTATCAAGTCGAACAATAAAGCAAAAACGAAAACAACTACAAAAAAAAACCCCTAATTTTAAACAGTTTTTGGGAAACAAGGTGAAAGTAAAGTGCAACTCGTCCGAAAGTAACCATAACTCATTTCTTGTTAAAACTTTATTTTCAACTAATTCATTTGGGTTTTTCTCAAGCAATTCGTACCACAGTACAGTACTATCACTAGTCTGAGACATCCAATCTGTCATCGCTCCATCCCCCAAAAAAATACTTTTCAGACATTTCTTGTTAAAACTTTATTTTCAACTAATTCATCCGGGTTTTTGAAAGCAATTCATGCCAGAGTACAGCACTATAACGAGTCTAAGACATTCACTCTGTCATCACCCCCCCCCCCCAAGCCAGTCGTGTTTAAAAAAAAACAAAGGAATTATTTACTGACCTTCAGTTGTTGTGATTTTAAAAGTTCCGCTTTTATTTCAGCCAATTGTGTTTAACAAAAAAAAACAAAGGAATTATTTACTGACCTTCAGTCGTTGTGATTTTAAAAGTTCCGCTTTTATTTCAGCCAATCGTGTTTAACAAAAAAAATGGAATTATTTACTGACCTTCAGTTGTTGTGATTTTAACAGTTCTGCTTTTATTTCAGCCAATTGTGTTTAACAAAAAAAAACAACCGAATTATTTACTGACTTTCAGTTTTTGTGATTTTAAAAGTTCTGTTTTTGTTTCAGCCAATCGTGTTTAACAAAAAAAAGCAATGGAATTATTTACTGACCTTCAGTTGTTGTGATTTTAAAAGTTCCGCGTTTATTTCAGCCAATCGTGTTTAACAAAAAAAAACAAAAGGAATTATTTACTGACCTTCAGTTGTTGTGATTTTAAAAGTTCCGCTTTTATTTAAGCCAATCGTGTTTAACAAAAAAAACAAAAGGAATTATTTACTAACCTTTAGTTGTTGTGATTTTAAAAGTTCCGCTTTTATTTCAGCCAATCGTGTTTAACAAAAAAAAACAAAGGAATTATTTACTGACCTAGAGGTGGGATTTTAATAGTTTCGCTTTTATTTCAGCCAATCGTGTTTAACAAAAAAAACAAAGGAATTATTTACTGACCTAGAGGTTGGATTTTAATAGTTTCGCTTTTATTTCAGCCAATCGTTTTTAACAAAAAAAAAACAAAGGAATTAATTACTGACCTTCAGTTGTTGTGATTTTAAAAGTTCCGCTTTTGTTTCAGTCAGTCGTGTTTAAAAAAAAACAAAGGAATTATTTTTTATTTCAGCCAATCGTGTTTAACAAAAAAAAACAAAGGAATTAATTACTGAGCTTCAGTTGTTCTGATTTTAAAAGTTCCGCTTTTGTTTCAGCCAGTCGTGTTTAAAAAAAAAAAACAAAGGAATTATTTACTGACCTTCTGTTGTTGTGATTTTAACAGTTCCGCTTTTATTTCAGCCAATCGTGTTTAACAAAAAAAAACAAAGGAATTATTTACTGACCTTCAGTTGTTGTGATTTTAAAAGTTCCGCTTTTATTTCAGCCAATCGTGTTTAACAAAAAAACAAAAAGCAAAGGAATCATTTACTTACCTTGAGTTGTTGTGATTTTAAAAGTTCCGCTTTTATTTCAGCCAATCGTGTTTAACAAAAAAAATAGAATTATTTACTTGTTTTGGTTCAAAAATGAACCATTTCCATAAAAATAGCTCTTAATAGAACTTTTTAAGCGTGAACTCCTATTTTTCAGACGAAATTATAGAAAATAACATCAAAACACACTTCTCTGTTTCAATTGTGTACATTTTCACGTTTTCTGATACAAATGTGTATCCTCAGTCAGAAAAGCATAGTTTCGATTCAAAAATGAGCCATTTCCATAGCAATAGCTCTTAATAAAACTGTTTAAGTATGAACTCCAATTTTTTCCAACGAGACTATGCAACTCAACCACATTTAACTAAACCCCGTGTAACTGAATCCGCATGTAACTGAACCCCCGTTCAACTGAACCCTCGTGCAACTCAACTCCCGTGCAACTCAAGCCCCATTTAACTAAACCCCCGTGCAACTGAACCCCCCATGTAACTGAACCCCTGTATAACCGAAACCCCGTACAACTAAACCCCCGTGCTACTGAACCCTCGTGCTACTGAACCCTCGTGCAACTCGACCCCATTTAACTAAACCCCCGTGTAACTGTACCCCCTTTAACTGAATCCCTCGTGCACCGTAAATCTATTTTAAAAGGTAGCCTACAAGAATTAGCTTGAATCTTAACATACCTACTGGAAATCCCCCTGTGGAAAATTATTAAAATGATTTGCTGTTGAGGCCAATGTCATTATCTTTAGAATAAATAAACTATATCTTTTAAATAATTTCTCCAAAAATATTTTATTCAGAGATTTCACGTTAAAAAATTATCCAATCAGTAATTACCCCTTTTTTGATCTTGCCCCCTATCAATTCTGAGTTTCCGGCTAGAATTAGACAAAGCCCGTCTTTTCGTTTGTTTTCTTAATTCAGATAAGGCGTATGCCAAATGTTGTTTTGAAATCACTCCCTCTTTGGTAACAGGCTAAACACAAATGGTTTTATGACAGCACATTTTAAACCTATGATTGGAAAATGGACATTTTTGAACGATAGAAAACTGTTTTTCATAACAATTAAAACATGTAAACACAGCTATGGACGAGAGATTTTATTTACATAATAGAAAAAAGCGTGCTTTGCCGTTTCTATCGAATATACTCATTATATTCTTAAGGTTTTGTATTGTTGGAGGGGAGGGGGGCTAAGTCCCCCTGAAATTTGAATTTACTAGTAAATGCTTTTTATCTGGAAATAAATTAAAGAATTTAATTAAATTCCAATACATGACCATTTTATACGGGGTTTCAATGACGAATTGTAAGCAGTTCTCTGATTGGCTGCCTAAAAAATAGGTGTCAGCTCGAAAAAAAAACCACTCTGGTTGAAAAAAAAACTTGGAGTTGAAACAAATGTGTGCGGGGAATCCCCCGTTCATACTGTTATCTTTTTTGCAATGTTTAGGAACAGGCGGGGAATCCCCACTCGTTTGGAATGGTACCAACAGGACATAAGCAAATAGCACAGAGTTTTATAACGTGTTTAATCACGTGTAGAGGTCCCATAGAATAACAATGGAAGAAACATAGAATAGCATGGAAGGAACATAAGCCCTTAGAATAACATGGGAGGGAATATAAACCCTTAGAATAGCATGGGAGGGAACATAGTCGACTAGAATCCATAAGTACATGCTCTGGAAATGTTTTTCCTATAGGGGCAAGCAAATAGAATAGGAATTGCTATTGGGGCAAGCAAAGTATAAGTTAACATACTACTTATGCTTTAAAACTAAACGTTGCTTTAAATTAAATCAAAAGGCATCGTGTTTAGGATTCCCAAGAAGACATCTCAGCAGTATATCGAAAACGACTGGGCTTTTGGGGCTAATACTAATACTACTTCCGCTCTTAAAATTTAAATAAATAAAAAGAGTGTAAGTGTATTCAGGTTGTCAAAGAGCACACATAGAATTTTTTGGGAATGATACTGTTTTATTTTTCAGGTCAACTTCAAGAGTTATAACATTAAATTAAAACTAAGACAAAAAAACTGTTTGTGTCAGGATTAAAATTGTGGAAAAAGTTTCTCCAACACACAAATAGCAACCCGAACTATGCATTCTTATAGGAAAAGCTGAAAAGATATAAAACATCTTTTTTCCATGAAAAAGATTATGTCAATAAAAAAACGAACAGAAATTAATTTAAAAAAAACTTTTTCCGCAAAACGATTTTTTCAAAAAAAAGTAAAGAGCTCCATTAAGCCAAAAAAGCGGAAATTAAGTCAAGTAATCTTCCAAGCGTAAAAATAATACAAATCACTAACGATAAATAAATGAAACTCAAAATGAACAGAAATTGCAATGAATAGCCGAGTAAAACTCAAAACGAGCAAAAATTTAACATTAGTACGGCTGATAACCCCCATGCCTTCTTAAAACCAGAACATAATTTGCTCTTTACTGAAAAAAAAACATGTTTTAAATGTTTTCACTTTTTTTTAATTTCATAAATAAAAAATTATGGAAACTTTACGAAATAGATATCAGTATATGTCAATTTAACTGAAATCCACGGTCATCCGTTTTTCTTTTCTTTTGGTAAAGCGAAAATTCTGTTCTGGTGTTGAGGAGGCGTGGGAGTTATCAGACGTACTAATGTTAATTTTTCAGCCCTACTAATGTAAAATTAAATAAAAAAAATAAACACGCATCCGTGATCTGTCTTCTGGCAAAAATAGCAAAATTTCACATTTTTGTATATAGGAGCTTGAAGCTTGAACAGTAGGATTCACGGCTACGCTGAATCTGATGGTGTGATTTTCATCAAGATTTCTTGAATTTTAGGGGGTGTTTAATTCTATTTTAAAAATCAGGCAAATTTTCTCAGGCTCTTAACTTTTGATGGACAACACTAAACTTGATGGATCTTATATATTTGGAATCAGCATAGTAAGCTGATTCTTTTGATGTATCAACTGATGTCAAAATTCATTTTGATTTATCTATTTTTTAGAGTTTTGATTACTATTGAGCCGAGTCGCTCCTTCCTTACAATTCGTTACCACGAACTGCTTGACACTTTGACCTGCAATTTCCATGAAGCACGGTACTTGTTAAATATCCCGAAAACACTCCCAAAGTTTGATCGGTACATGTAAGATATACCCCCTGCATCTCAAGAATTGGAGTTATTACTAATAAAATATATTTAGGACAATTTTTAGAGCCGCCTACCTCCCCAGAGTCTCAGGCAAAACTTGTGACCCAAAACTTGAAAATGTTGAAATTTGATTAGATTGCTGGACTGAGCTGAGGCAATGAATAGGTACTATTTGGAAAGTGATTGGAGACGGTGGGCATCCGCGAACACGTGCTAAATTGAGAGAGGAATTAAGGACAATATTTGGGGGCACCCACCCGACCAGAGTCTCGGGCAAGTGACCCAAAAATTTGAAAAATTTGTGAAAAACTGAAATTTTCTCAGAATTTGGGGGGGGGGGGCTGAGCCTAGGCAACGAATAGGTACTATTCGAAAGATGAAGATGGCTTTAAACGATTGTTTGCCTGTTATTTCAAGCAAATTAATTAAAAAAAACTTTTCGAAAAATAAGTTTTTCAAAGAAAAGTAAAGGTCATTTTAAACTTAAGCTCAGCAGATACAAATACCTCGGATCTCTTTTGACTATTAAAAAGTGAGCTCGAACTTTCAATTTCCAATCAAATGAGCACTCTCTGAAGTTTATACGAGCAACCCTATCATACGATCCATATATGCCCCAGGGCATAACTTACAACGCCTGCCCCCGGGCCCTGGGGGGCAGTGACGACACCTGAGTTTTTGTTATCTGACTTTTGAGCTGTTTGTAACTTAATGGCTATCTCAAAATTTTTATTGGATGCATTTGGGGACAAAGGGGCGTGAGGGGAGCTAGTTGCCCTCCAATCTCTTTTGACTCTAAAAAACTGAAATAGAGTTTTCAATTTTCAATCAAAAGAGCCATCTCTAAAGTTTTTACGAGCATCCCTTCAATAAGAACCATATATTCCCCCGGGTCATAACTTACAACACCTGCCCTCGGGCCCTGGGGGGCTGTGTCGACTCCGGAGTTTTCGTTATATGGTCTTTGAACTATTTTTAAAAATAAAAAGCTATCTCAAAGTTCATATCGGATGGGTTTGACAAAAAAGGAGTGGAGGGGATGGGGGCTAGGTGCCCTCCAATCTCTTTTGACTCATTAAAAGTGAACTAAAACTTTCAATTTCCAATCAAATGAGCCCTCTTTGAAGTTTATACGAGCATCCCTTCCATAAGACCCATATATGCCCCCAGGGAATGACTTACAATGCCTGTCCCCGGGCCCTGGGGGGTTGTGTTGACACCAGAATTTTCGTTATATGATCTTTGAACTATTTTTAACAAAATAGCTATCTTAAAATTTTTATTGGATGCATTTGGGAAAAATAGGTTTGGGGTGAGAAGATGGCTACCCTCCAATATCTTTTGACCCTTAAAAAGTGAACTAGAACTTTAATTTCCAATCAAATGAGCCCTCTCTGAAGTTTATATGAGCGTTCCTTCCATAAGAGCCATATATACACCCAGGGCACAACTTATAACCCTTGCCCCTTAGGACTGTCGGTGGAGTGTTCTGCTCAAACATATAATTTCCAGAACTCTCAAAATTTTCAAAATGCCTCTCAAAATGAACTTTCAAAATGGCTATATCAAAATTTTGATTGGATGTGTTTGGGGAAATCGTGGGCGTGGAAGGGGTTTCAGTTGCCTTAGAATCACTTTCGACTGTTAAAAAAGGAACTAGCCGTTTAAATTTCCAATCAAATGAGCCCTTTCTAAAGTTTCTACGACAACGCTGTCTACACAAAACCTTATATGCCCCCAGGGCATAATTTACAAGCCTTGTCTGATGGCTGTGGGGGGGGGGCTGTCATCATGAAAGACCTAATTTCCAGAACTTAAAACTACGTTGAATAAAATGGCTATATCAAAATTTTGATTGGATGTATTTGGGGAAAAGGTGGACGTGATTGGGGGGTTAGTTGCCCTCCAATCACTTTCGATTAGCTAGCTCTAGCACTAGCTCTTTGAATTTCCAATTGAATGATCCCTTTTTGAAGTTTCTACGACAATGCCTTCTATAAAAATCTTAAATGCCCCCAGGGCATAGCTTATAACCCTTACCCTGAAGGCTGAGGAGGTCTGTCCTCCTCAAAAACATGATTTATATCTGGAAATCAACTACGCTGAACAAAATGGTTATCTCAAAATTTTGATTGGATATGTTTCGGGAAATGGTAGGCGTGGAAGGGGTGTGTGCCTCTGGGAAAAAATTATAATAATGATAGGCAGCACAATAGCGCTGCCTAAGTAAAGAACGACGTTGGCACAATGTATTATTTTTTTTCTTGGTATTAGACCAGGGCACTTCGTATCGAAGGAGTTGTCGTAGAAACTTCTAAAAGGGCTCGTTCGATTGGAAATTAGCGTTGTTAGTGCCCTTTTTAATAGTTGAAAGTGATTAGTGACAACTAGCCCCCCCCCCCCCACGCCCATCATTCCCCCAGACACATACAATCAAAATTTTGAGATAGCCATTTTGTTAAACGTAGTTGATTTCCAGATAGAAAATGTATTTTCGAGGAAGTCACTCCCCCACAACCGACAGGGCAAGGGTTTTAAGCTATGCCCTGGGGCATATAAGAACGATGTTGGCACATTGTATTATCTATTGCCTTTTTCCTTTAGACCAGGGCACTTCGTTTCGAAGAAGTTGTAGAAACTTCGAAAGGGCTCATTCAATAGGAAATTGGAGTGGCTTGTGTCCTTTTTAATAGTCGAAAGTGATTACAAGGCAACTAACACCCCTTCCACGCCCACCATTTCCCGAAACACATCCAACGAAAATTTTGAGATAGGTATTTTGTCCAACGTAGTTGATTTCCAGATAGAAAATATATTTTTGCGGAGGTCAATCCCCCACAACCTTCAGGGCAGGGGTTTTAAGTTATGCCCTGGGATCATATAAGAACGATGTTGGCACAATGTATTATTTATTATTTTTTCCTTTAGACCAGGGCACTTCGTATCGAAGAAGTTGTCGTAGAAACTTCGAAAAGGGCTCATTCAATAGGAAATTGGAGTGGCTTGTACCCTTTTTAATAGTCGAAAGTGAATGGAAGGCAACTAACACCCCTTCCACGCCCACCATTTCCCGAAACACATCCAATCAAAATTTTGAGATAGCCATTTTGTTCAGCGTAGTTGATTTCCAGATAGAAATTCTGTTTTTGAAGAGGACACTCCCCCACAGCCCTCAGGGCAAGGGTTGTAAGTTACGCCCTGGGGGCATATAAGGGTTTTATAGAATGCGTTGTCGTAAAAATTTCAAAAAGTGGCTGATTCAATTGGAAATTGAAATGGCTAGTGCCCTTTTTAATAGTCGAAAGTGATTGGGAGGCAACTAACACCCCTTCCACGCCCAAAATTTCCCCAAACTCATCCAATCAAAATTTTGAGATAGCCTTTTTGTTCCAAGCAGTTTAAAGTTCAGGAAATTATACTTTTGAGCAGGACACTCCCCCACAGTCTTCAGGGTGAGGGTTATAAGTTATGCCCTGGGAGTATATAAATTTTTATTGAAATCTTTGTCTTAGAAACTTGAAAAAGGGCTAATTCGATTGGAAATTCAAAGGTCTAGTGCCCTTTTTAATAGTCGAAAGTGATTTGACGGTAACTAACATTCTCTCACGCCCACCTTTTCCCCAAACACATACAATCAAAATTTTTAGATAGACATTTTGTTCAGCGTAGTTGATTTTCTGATAGAAATTATATTTTTGAGGAGAGCACTCCCCCACAGCCCTCTGGGCAAGGGTTGTAAGTTATGCCCTGGGGGGCATATAAGGTTTTAATAGAAAGCGTTGTCGTAGAAACTTCAAAAAAGGCTCATTCGATTGGAAATTGAAAGGGTTATTGCCTTTTTAAATAGTTGAAAGTAATTGGAGAGCGACTAACGCCCCTCTCACAATCACCATTTTCCCAGACACATCCAATCAAAATTTTGAGATAGCCATTTTGTTTAACGTAGTTGAAAGCTCTGGAAGTTAGGTCTTAGAGGATGACAACCACCCTCACAACTCTTAGGGTAAGGGTTGTAATGTATGCCCTGGGGGCATATAAGGCGTTTATACAAAGTGTTGTCGTAGAAACTCATTCGATTAGCTCATTTGATTGGAAATCGAAAAGCCTTGTGCCCTTTTTAATAGTCGAAATTTATTGGAAGGCTTGACATTTTTATAGTAAAGATTGATGTGGGTATAATGTATTATTTTTTTGTTGTTTTTGTTGTTTAGACCAGGGCACTTCGTATCGAAGCAGTTGTCGTAGGAACTTCGAAAAGGGTTCATTCGATTGAAAATAAAAAGGGCTGATGCCCTTTTTAATAGTCGAAAGTGATCGGAGGGAAACTAATCCCCCTCCAAAGCAAACCATCCCATTTGCCTTTATGTTTAAAAACTAAATGTTGCCTTAAGATTAAATCAAAATACACTGTGTTGATGCTAATTCCCAATAAGGTATCTCAGCAGCATCCAAAGAACAACTGAGGTTATTATGTTCAAATTTTCGGGCTACTTCTGCTCTTAAAATTTAACCAAATCAAAATAGCGTAAGTGAATCCAAGCTATCAAAGAAAGTAAACAGATTTTTTTGCGAATGGTATGAAGTTTTCCATTTCAGATCAACTAGAGGAGGAATGAAACTAAATTAAACACTACTATTTGTGTCCAGATTTTTGAAAGGGTGTATAATATTAAAAATTGCTGAAAAATTTTCTCCAGCATACAAATAGCAGGCCAAACTATAAATTCTTAAAAAAAAAACTAAAAGATTCGAAGTATTATTTTCTTTCTCCGTGGAAAGACTATGTTAATATAAAACGAACAGAAACTAATTGAAAAAACTTTTTCACAAAATAGGTTTTTCAAAGAAAAGTAAAGAACTCTATTAAACAAACAATGAGCAAAAATAAAATCAAATAATCTATCAAGCGTGAAACTACGACAAATCAGCATCGATAAATAAATGAAACCCAAAACGAACAGAAATTACAATAAATAACCGAGTCAAACTCAAAACGAGCCGAAATTGACATAAGTTGGGCTCAAAACCTCTATGCCTTCCCAAGGCCAGAACATAATTTGCACTTTACTGAAAAAAATACAAATGAATGTGCATTGTCAGTTTAATATACATATACTGATATTTAGTAATCAAAATGTTAATATGATTTGATATATTAAAGTTATAAAAGTAAAAACATTTATATTTTTTCAGTAAAGTGCAAATTATGTTCTGGCCTTGGGATGGCATAGGGGTTTTGAGCCCAACTTATGTTAATTTCTGCTCGTTTTGAGTTTGACTCGGTTATTTACTGTAATTTATGTTTGTTCTGGGCATTTATTCATTTACCGAAGCTGATTTGTGGTAGTTTCATGCTTGGTAGATTATTTGATTTTATCTTTGCTATTTTTTTGTTTAATGGAGTTCTTTACTTTTCTTTGAAATTAATAATTATTAATAATAATAAAACATTCGAGCCGTATGGCCTTTACTATAGGCAACGCTATAGCGTTGCCTCTGATTAATGGTCCTATGTCAATTCTAAATTATTGGTCAACCTTCTTAAGACCGTAGGCGGGCACGCCTTGTTTGCCTCTCATTCCAGGCAGTCTAACGGTCCTATGTCAATCTTAAATTCTTGGTCAACCTGCCTGAGACTCTAGGCTAGGCAGGCGTGCCTTTCCAAAAACTAACCTGACAAGTATTTGTCCAAAAAGAGGGTCATATTTACTCCCTCCATTTACCCGTGCAGCCATTTAAACATTTGCCTCTCAATTACTTGGACTATCTGTCTTGGCTTTTCTCTTTCTATGTACAATTAGCCATGTCTTGATGCAACCTACTACAAAATACTTCATAACTTCAATTTAAAATCAACCTCCCCCCCCCCTAATGTGCATATATATTGTCCAAATTGTGTATTTCCTATCTATTCTGTCAATTCTCTTTGTCTTTTCTTACGCTAAGTTGAAAGAAACTAACGAAAAAAAAAAAAATGTTTACATTGCGTCAATGCAGGAACAACTTGAGATGCAGGGGGTATTATATCATACAAGTGCCTTTTGACTTGTGTGATCTGAGAAAAAACGGTTTTCTCTCGCAATCGGTTATAATTAGTTTAGTGTCAGTGAGGAAAACTACGATGCAGGTATATTTTAATAAAATATCTAATATATAGAGGGGAATAGGTATTTAAAATCATGTGTTCTGGGTGGCCTGCTTTCCATAATTTTCTCGTGTCGTTTTATAATTTTGTAAATAAAGCATTATATTTTCATCATACTTTGGTATATTTCATTATGATTAACCTAACTAATCATTATGATTAAGGGATACTTTCCCATTATATGGACACCTCTAAAAATTCAAGTTTGGTTAATTCTAACAGTGAAACGGGTGAGATAGATATCGAGACAGATATAATTTTAAACAGAGACAGATATAATTTTACAGCGATTGTGCAAGACATTTCAGCGTTCTGGGCGCATAGTTGTAATATGTAATTCTTGTAATTTTGTTAATAAATCATTATAACCGGGTATCTGTCTCTGATTTAATGTACGTATTAAACGTATTTAATATATGCAAAGCGTTACCTCTCACCCCACCCCCCCCCTAATTTGCAAATATATGGCCCAAATTTGTTTATAAACTGTTATATATTCATCCTATTTTGTTTTATTTCATTAGCATTAACCAAATTTGACTTTTTAGAGGTGTCCGCATAACGGGAAAGTACCGATTAAGCTAACTTCACTTTTGGAGTGATTTCAGGGTGTTGATTTTAAATTTACGGACAAGGGATTTCTTTGTGATTTCATGGAAGGAGAAGACTGCCTGGTCTTGCCTTTTTTGGGCTCAAAAAGCGATAAATATATTTCTTGGGCCTTTTTTTTAAACATCGCAAGTTTTTGGTTACCTAAATATTTACCCAAGTGATATTTGCCTGGTTGAATTATAAAAGCCAGTATAAATTATAAAAGCCAGTTTGAATTATAAAAGTCAATTTTAATATAAAAGTCATAACTTTTAATATAAAAGTCAATATTTTAATATAAAAAGTCTTTTATTAAAACTTTTAAATATAAATAGTCTAATATAAAAGTCAAAAGTCAAATATAAAAGCCAAGTTAGTATAAAAGTCAATATTTTAATATAAAAAGTTTTATATTAAAATTTTTTAATATAAAGTCTAATATAAAAGTCAATTTAATATAGAAGTCTTAAATTTTTAATATAAAACTCAATATTTTAACATAAAAAGTTTTATATTAAAACTTTTTAATGTAAAAAGTCTAACATAAAAGTCAAAAGTCAAATACAAAAGTCATAACTTTTTTTACGTAAAAGTCAATATTTTAATATATTATTACTTTTTGGCGGGAGGAGGGGGTAAGTCTTTTTTAACTTTCTTAAGAACATCTTAATATATATTTACATTTGAACATGGTGTTTGTGACACAACCCAGGAACGCACCCACGAATTTGGATCTGCAAGATCAGATAAAAACCGGTTTATAACTGTTTGTATTCGGAGATAATTAGCTTAGGCTCAAGGGGAAAACTATGTTGTGGGTATATTTTAATTAAGTGTTTAATATATAGAGGGGGTATTTTGGTTAGGTTATATTTTACATGCAGTCCCGCTATATTTAGCCCCCCTCCATTGCGCAAATATATCGCCCAAATCAAATATATCCTATGTATCTCCTAAGCTTCCCAGTTGTTTCAACCCGTGTACCTGTAAATTGAATCAACTTGGGTGTGTTCTCGATAATGGACTAGTACCGTAAAAACTTACTACCGTAAAACATCTACTATTTTTATAACGTAAAACGATTGGAATTATAATGGAAATGGCGACCAAATGAGAAAAAAAAAAACACAAAAAGGAATACCCTGACTCCTCTTTGCTAAGCGTTCACATCTGACTAAGCACCTTCAAAACTTAATTTCAACGATAGTTTTCATAATTTATTTTCATATCAAAACTACCAGTTGCTTTTACAAAGGTATATGACCCGTGAATAACAAAATCAGTGTTTAAGCGCCTGCAAATCAAGCAAACAGTTGTCATTGCGGTTGACAAATTCTTGTTCTGCTTTCCATAATTTATTCAGCTATTGCATGCGGTTACAAAACGGTAGTTAAAGAGAATAAAAAACAACAAGTCGAACTACCGCCTCCTTCTAACTTGTTTTTTAGGCTGTAATAATAATAAGTATGTTTTATTTTTGCTTGATTTTGCAGCAAAAATAAGCTGAACTAATAAAAGCTATAAGCAAACGCTGATACTGCTACTGCAGCAGCAGCTACCATAGTAGAGTCAACTGAGGCCACCTAAGATGCATGCGCTTCATGTACACTTCATTCTGTTTAGAGCCTCACCCCCTTTCAAAAAGTTCTGACCTTCTTTAAACGTTTTATTATGACATTTAAACACCCTATTATATGATTTTCTTTTTTCTTTTTTTTCATGCATTGGTGCTTGAATTTATGATCTCAGCCTCAAATTGCGGATAACAAGTCCAAAGACCTGTCCCTCGATCCCCTTTTTGCAAGTGATGAATTCAGACCATTTAATTACTTTGTTCCTATGTGTGCCCCACAGGGTCGTATCCGGGATTTTTTCTGGGGGGGGGTACAAAAAACTTTTAATAACACATCAGAAATGTGTTCATATTCATTTTTGTTACATTTTTACGAGTTGGATAGACATTTCGAGGGGGTAAAAAAAAACCAACTCCTCCTCCCCCTGGATACATTCTTGGTGTCCCAATCCAGTGAGCGATGTAATTTTTTAGGTCAATAAATGTGTGTTTTACTAATAGAAATGAGAAAAGATTGAATATTTGTTTTCTTAGGGTAAGCATCTTGTATACCACGTGCGTTTTCTATAGCCCTATATTTTCTATATGTATTAATCAATTTTTATCTTTATTCGGTTTCTACATTTTTCATTTTGTTGTTTACTTGGTTTTTTGATGCCCTGCTTTCTGCTGTTGTTTCGTAATATAGTTTCTATTTATTAGTTGCGTGATTTCTATCATTTTGTAGCCCTAAAAGGGTTCAACAAATTTGTCTTTCTATCTGTTGATCAATGAAAAGTTTCCTATTATTCGTGTTCTCTTATTTATCCAGCCAATTATGTTGACCGATCGAACTTACACCTTCTGTACGCAATTTTTGTTTTTAGCCACATTTGTCTGAAGATCTAACCCTTGAATCGATTGGGACACTTAATCTGTTGAGTAAGGGAGCATATATTAAAGCCATGTTTTCTCCCATGGAGGAATAAACACATAAAAAAACAGTAATAATAACAAAATTCAAAACTCAATTAGGAATAAGCTGGGAAATATATTGACTTCACTCACAGCTAAAACTTCACTCGCTCTTTTTCTGAGAATTTAAAACTCAAATTTCAAAGTATAAACCATAGAAGGTTTTCTTGGAGCTTTTTTTAAAAAAATTTATTATCGAACATTTCAACTATGACAAGAAAACACCCTACTGTATTTTCCCAAAGGTGTCCGAAAGACAAAGGAACCTAATTAAACTGATTTCCAGCTTAATACATTATCACTCCTGCCGCGATAACCTAACCCTGTTATGGGGAGTGAAGGGGGAGGGGGCTGTCTAACGGGATTTTTTTTGTCAATCTATCATAGAAAGTGTTCTAGCACTATCGGTACTGGTGCATTATATGGGCCTTTTTAAAAAGTCAAGTTTGGTTAATGCTAATGAAATAAAATAAAATAGGATGAATATATAATAGTTTATAAATAAATTTGGGCTATATATTTGCATATTAGGGGGGGGGATAAAGCATAGCATATATTAAATACGTAACCTAACCTAGGTACCTCCCCCCCCCCCCCGAAACCCCAAAAAACAACCGTTTAAATATCGTAAACGCAACGAAAACCGTGCTTTGCATTGCATTACTCTATGGCGGGTTTTTGTGACTGGTTTCCTTGTAAAGGCCCATATAACACACCAGTACCGCAGTATCTAAGTAAAAAGTATTATTCAAAAAAGTATTGTACAAAAAATTATTTCAGGGCCCAGTGAAGAGGTATAAGGGAACCAAATAAGGACCAATAGGCTATTTTCCGGCCACATCGTGTGGAAGGGGTGGCTATTGAAACTTTGAAAAGTATACATTGAGCTACGACTTGGTAGGAGATGATAGAAGTATAAGCTGTAGATTAACAGATGAATCTAAAACAACCATAAATAAAGATAAATGATGAATTAAAACTTAAGACACACAGAGATTACCAAAAACAGGAATAGAAAAAACAATCCCTGGACCTTCTGAAGGTCAGAACTTTATTTGCGCTTTAGTGAAAACAAAATGTATTTTAGACAATTTCTGTTTTTATAATTACAATATTGAAGAATAAAAAAATGCTGGAACTTCAATAAATATACATTATTATATATTAAGCAATCAGCTACTTTTATTAGTTCTGGATCAGTATGATGACTTATCTTTATTCTGTCGATGTTTTGACAAAATAAAAACCACGCCGTTTACATTTTGTTTGCAATAAAATTTAAAATGTTTGCACATTAACACTAATTCAGATTCCAAAATTGCGGAAAGAAGTACTGCCCCTTATTGTCTTTTTTAGAAGATTTTCGATGGACTCCTGTCCTTTCAAAAACTTCCAATTATATTCTGGCCCTTGGAACAGGTCATATATCCATTGGTCCTTGCTTTAATGAAAACTATACAGAAAAGAAATAACTCCAACAAGACTAAAATAGCAAATCGGGATCAATGAATTTATATGTGTTTTCATTTAAGTGCCTATTACGTTGAAATGATTAACCTGCTTTATAATAATTTTTTACTTTAGTATGCTGTTTTCTTGGCGGCACTGCTTATCACAGAGGTGTGGGTAGCACTATTCGCATACCTGCATGAGGATAAAGTTTATGAAGAATTATCATCTACATTAAACAAAACATTCATGGAAACATACGGGTTTGATGAACAAAGGAGTGAATCTATAGATAACCTACAAAGACAGGTAATAAAAAAAATGGAACATATAATTCAATTATTTCTCCAATTCCACAAAATAAATTTAATAATCTCATTCTTGGATGTATACTAGTAATCAATAAAATAAAATATTAGAAATTTACAAATAGTGGAAAAACCTTTAATCAACACAGTGAAAATAAGCAATAAATACTGAAAGGTTTTAGCTTTACGCCGAAAAACCATTAATAGCTGAAAAATACAAGACTAATTAGATAAAACTTGACAAACAGAGGTTTTTTATTTGATTAATAAAGGAAAGACATCGTCTTGAAATGAATTTTTAAGGTAATACTAAAAGAAAAATATTAGAACTTAAAATGAGCATAAATAAAATCAAATAAAATTCAAACTTAAAAGAGCAGAAAATACCATGAATGAAAAATAAAATGAACAGAAATTAAAGTGAATAATCGCACCGACTGTAAGTATACCATGTACTACTATAGATTAATTGGTGAAATATATAATGAACAGCAATCTTAATGATAAACATAAATAAACTGCCGCAAATGCGACTTAGATTACCATCTCTTTAAACCCTCTAAGGGCTAGAGCATCATTCGGCATTACTGAAAACGTTTAGTGTATTCTTAGAAGCCATAACATCATCAGCAATAAAACAAAACAAGAAAATCCCGCTGCTAATCTAGATTACAAAATAAGAGCTATGATAAATAGGAGTGTAGCTACCCTTCCCCATCTCAAAAGGTTAGAAAAGCTTTAGTATCATTTACACTTTTTTTAAATGTCATATACTTCGAATAGGGTGGTTTTCAGTTGTCAAGACAACAACAACAAAAGTAAGAAAGTCACTATACAAATCAAGTTTTGCTAATATGAAGTTTTAATTTGAACAAATCAAATTTTGTAAATATATAATTTGTTAATATGGAATTTCATAAAGTACACTTTGATAATATGAAATGTCATATTTAAAATATTTTAAACTTGAAATTTATTTGAATGTACTCTCTTTCCTTCTGTCTCTTCTTCTCTTTATTCTTGTTTCTTTATGTTTTTTTCTTTCTTTCTATTTTTGGTACTTGTATGATATACCCACTACCGCTCATGTTGTTCATGTATTGACGCACTGTAAACCGGTCTCTTTCGCTAGTTTATTTCACCTCAGTGTGAGAAAATACAAAGAGA
Source organism: Artemia sinica (assembly GCA_027921565.1). Classification (NCBI taxonomy): domain Eukaryota; kingdom Metazoa; phylum Arthropoda; class Branchiopoda; order Anostraca; family Artemiidae; genus Artemia; species Artemia sinica. The sequence continues at coordinate 75,255,159 of CM051258.1, forward strand.
AAAGACAGAATAGATCGGAAATATATAGTTTGGGCTATATATTTGCACATTAGGGGGGGGGGTAAAGTATTTGGACAGTATGAAGTCAGAAAACAATTTTTACTTCATAATATGCAGAATAATTTTAGCTAACACATTTTGCATGAAGACCCGCTATACTTAACCCCCCCCCCCCTAATGTGCAAATATAAAGCCCGAATTTGTTTCAAAAGTATTATATTTTATCATGCTTAGGTATATTTTATCAGGAGTAACCTAACTTCACTTTTTGAGTGGTAGTGGGTAAATTATACAAGTACCTTTTTTTCTCTTTCGAATTTTTTTTTCTGTTCATTCTATTTTTGAGTAGATGTTTTGCATTTTATGCCCTTAAATAATAAATACTTTAATGTATGAAAGTCGAATATCGAAATCCCCCTCTTTTACGGGCCATGGAGCCTTAGTGGGGATCCATAATTGTGTTATTAAGTTGTTTTGGTGTTTTTTTTTGTGAAAATATGTCTTATAGTTGGTGCTTTAAAAGTTGGTGTACCTTCCCTATCTTTTAAAGGTCATGGAGCTATTCTGAGGATAAAGGTCGTGCATTTGTTCAGTACCTTTTTTCTTCATTACTTTTTCTTTTTTTATTGTTGGGATATATCTATCTATTTACTCTTCATATGCATTGTTTTTTTTTTCTTCTTTTCTTTTCTCTCAGTAAGTAATGAATATTTTTTCTCAGCTTGTGACCCGTACAGGTTCCCCATAATTTACAGGCCAGTGAGCGTTTGAAAGGAATTAGCATAGTGTATTATTGTATATGTATTGATTATGAATAAATCTTATCTTATTATTGTTTGTAATTTAAACAGTATCATTTTTGTCTAAATTATTGTTATTATTTTTATTTTGCTAATTTGTTTATTACATTTTTTTTTTAATTCTATTACTTTTTATTGTATTTATATTTTTATTTTATTAATTAATGTTTGTTTATTTGTTATTAATTGTTATTGTTATTCCAATAGTTCAAATGTTGTGGAGCGGCAAGATATGAAGATTGGGTTCATAGTTTATGGGCAAGGCATAGTCGGTTGAATAATACTGTACCTGATTCGTGTTGTAAATCAGAAACCCCTTTTTGTGGTGTCAGGGATCATCCAAGTAACATTTACTATGACGTAAGTAAAATAATTATTAAATAATAAAATAATTAAAATAATCTTTTATAAATAAATTAAGTCTGTATGTAATTTTAAATTCCTTTCTCCTCAAATGAAATGATAGTTAGCTCATTCAACCAAAGACAAACTATACGCCTAATTTATAGAACCATACAAGGTTGTCAAAATTTCCCCCCAAAAAGCTGATACCCTGAAAAATTGACATTCTTAAATGTTAAAAAACGTAATGTGGGATGCTCGTGGCATACAAAACTTCCCTTAAAACATAAGAAAACAATTTTTAAATTAAAATTTATTAAACTAAGAATATTAAAAACAATATTCATTGTTTCCCGTAAGTTAAAAAGTATTTCTTAATTAATGAAGAAAGAGACGGAATAGGAGAATTTACCAAAACTAAATCGCTAGTGGCCTTGAATACTGGACTAATTCTGTGTGAATTACATCGCAAGCGATTTCGCACAAAAAAATCCTAGGCACAAGATTACCAAAGGGATAAACTTGACTGTTAATTAAATTGATGAAACTCTAGATGAAGGGGCATTACCTTTTTTAAGCCTAGGAAAATTATAATTGTTAAAAAAAAATCCATTAAAAGCTGAAAGTGATGCTTAAAAATAAATACTCAACTGGTCTTGTAGCTACAGGGCAACTCCAAACACCAAATATGCTCTATTTTTCCTAGGTAGTACCGTATTGTACCCTTTTCTACCAATCTTACCTTATTTTACCGATTTTACCTAATTTTACTAAATATACTAATTTTACTTACCAAGTTTTTATTTTACGGTAAATTTACAACACTATTCTGGACTACTCCTTTACTTAGAGGTTGCTACCCTACATTTGGAAGGTTGTTAAATCTTGACTACTTGTTTACTTATAAGTTGTTACCCATGCATTTTGAAAAATTGGCAACTCTGAATCTCCTATAAAATTTTAATTTTACATTTAATTTTATAGTATAAAAAATTTCAAAAGATTTTTTCTATTCAAATACATCAAGATTTGACATTCAGTTTGTCATTTCTATTTCTTGCATCCATTGTGCTAAATTGCACCACCATTATACATTTCTTGCCTTCAGTGCTCAAAAGCACAGATGGAATGAATAGATAATCTACTGAATCAGCAATCACAAAATTATTCTGAGAACCTGATTTAATCATTCTTATTAGAATAATAATAATGTACTTACATAAAAAGTTAGACCTCAAATTTTAACCACGCTTTGCAGTAAGGGTCACTGGAAAATTAATGGTCGAACATACCACCCCCAAAAGATTGATACTTAAAACAAGGAAAATGTTGAATTAGTTTTCGCTAGTTATAAAAACAGTAAAAGACTATAGCAGTAACAATTTTAGTAATTTTTTTTTTTTTAATAATTTTTGTTTTAATATTTGCTCATGTAATTTTTTCTAAAGAATTATATTTTAATACAGAAGAATTTCTATTGCATCAATAATTGGAGTGACATTTTTTAAATGACACTGTTATTTTTAGATATTTGCTAATATAAATTTTTTCAAAGCATTTTATTTTAATGCATAGGAATTTCTATAGCAGTAACAATTTTAGTAATTTTTTTTTTAATAATTTTTGTTTTAATATTTGCTCATGTAATTTTTTCTAAAGAATTATATTTTAACACAGAAGAATTTCTATTGCATCAATAATTGGAGTGACATTTTTTAAATGAAAATGTTATTTTTAGATATTTGCTAATATAAATTTTTTCAAAGCATTTTATTTTAATGCATAGGAATTTCTATAGCAGTAACAATTTTAGTAATTTTTTTTTTTAATAATTTTTGTTTTAATATTTGCTCATGTAATTTTTTCTAAAGAATTATATTTTAATACAGAAGAATTTCTATTGCATCAATAATTGGAGTGACATTTTTTAAATGACACTGTTATTTTTAGATATTTGCTAATATAAATTTTTTCAAAGCATTTTATTTTAATGCATAGGAATTTCTATAGCAGTAACAATTTTAGTAATTTTTTTTTTAATAATTTTTGTTTTAATATTTGCTCATGTAATTTTTTCTAAAGAATTATATTTTAATACAGAAGAATTTCTATTGCATCAATAATTGGAGTGACATTTTTTAAATGAAACTGTTATTTTTAGATATTTGCTAATATAAATTTTTTCAAAGCATTTTATTTTAATGCATAGGAATTTCTATAGCAGTAACAATTTTAGTAATTTTTTTTTTAATAATTTTTGTTTTAATATTTGCTCATGTAATTTTTTCTAAAGAATTATATTTTAATACAGAAGAATTTCTATTGCATCAATAATTGGAGTGACATTTTTTAAATGAAACTGTTATTTTTAGATATTTGCTAATATAAATTTTTTCAAAGCATTTTATTTTAATGCATAGGAATTTCTATAGCAGTAACAATTTTAGTAATTTTTTTTTTAATAATTTTTGTTTTAATATTTGCTCATGTAATTTTTTCTAAAGAATTATATTTTAATACAGAAGAATTTCTATTGCATCAATAATTGGAGTGACATTTTTTAAATGACACTGTTATTTTTAGATATTTGCTAATATAAATTTTTTCAAAGCATTTTATTTTAATGCATAGGAATTTCTATAGCAGTAACAATTTTAGTAATTTTTTTTTTAATAATTTTTGTTTTAATATTTGCTCATGTAATTTTTTCTAAAGAATTATATTTTAATACAGAAGAATTTCTATTGCATCAATAATTGGAGTGACATTTTTTAAATGAAACTGTTATTTTTAGATATTTGCGAATATAAATTTTTTTCAAAGCATTTTATTTGAATGCACAGGAATTCCCATCGCATTAACAATTTGAGTTGATTGTGAATTTTTTTTTTTAACTTTGAAAGATACTGCTTGTTGAGGCTGCTTATCATGTCTTTGTCACTGATGAGGTGCGATCAATCCCTGATGGGCTGTGACTGGATGGGATGTGATGGGAAGAATGTGCCCTCTGTTTTTTTTTTTTTTTTTTTTTTTTTTTTTTTTTTTTTTTTTTTTTTTTTTTTTTTTTTTTTTTTTTTTTTCCTTCTTGGTTGATGAATTATTTAAAGATTCTTGGTTACTGTTGAAAATAAAATTAAACTAAAAAATAAAAATACAGGAATAAAAAAAAAGGTTTGTTTTGAAAATTAAAAACTTGAAAGTTTATCTATTTATTTAGATAAGTTTGGGTTGGGCTGGTCTTGAGATTTATTGCAACAAGTGTTTCCCAGGGAAGGGAGGTTAAAATGTTTCATAGGACCAAATAGAAGTTTTTCTTTATTAACTAACTATGTTATACACTTTTATGAAATCTCTTTAGTAATTATTAGTTCCAGATGAATATAGTTGTAACTATACAACTATTTTGTTACTACATAATTATTCCTAGAAATGGCGAATCTGGAATTTTGCATTTGGTTACAACATGTCAAGCCCCATTTTTTCCTCTATTTTTTGCTGAATACTGGCTTTGGTATCAAAGGAAGCCAAGTCCATTTCTGTCAAGAAATATCTGAATCATCATGCGTAAGAATAGAACTAGATTAGTTCATATACTAGAATTACATCTACTACTACTAACAACAGCAACAACTCACTGCAACACCAAGCTGCCTGGGCCAACACAGATACACACTCTTCTCCTCCATTACAATCTATTCAAAGCCTCCCTCTTCACACCCTCCCGTGAAGTTCCCATTTCCCTTAAATCTTCCCTTACGGCATCCTCCCACCCCAACCAAGGAAGACCTGCTTTTCTGTTGCTCCCAGACGGTTGTCTGACAAGGACAATCTTTGGCAACCTATCATCCTTCATCCGCAAAATGTGTCCTAGCCATCTCAGCCTTTCTCCATTATGACTCTAGAAAGCGGGATTGAATCACACCTTTCGTATAGCCTACTGTTTAAAATGCGCTCTGTAAGTCGGGTACCCAAAACAACTCATAAGCAATTTCTCTGGAAAACATCTAACAAAGCTTCCTCTGTTTTTTGAGCGCCCACGATTCAGAACCATGCTTGGCCACTGACATCACTTTCAATTTTCTAATCCTGGTTTACAGACTTATGTTTCTATTCTTCCAACCTTTTTTTAACTGTGAAAAAAGATCCTGGACTATTCTGCTTTTAACATTGCACTGTACCCACCGTCTTTACTAACAATACTACCTAAGTATTTGAAGCTGACCACTTGATCAATCTTCTCGTTACCCAATATCACCTTTTCATCTTCATTTATTCCTTAGCAACTTCGACTTCTTAACATTAATTTTCAATTATATTCTTGTACCCTGGACTCGCTAAACACAGAATGAAAAAGAAAAGATCAAACCATGAAAGTAGACTATATTACAAATGAAGCTTGTAGAAGGGCCTCAGTTGTTCTTTGTTGTGATTTTTATATTTATTAATAAACAAATTATAATAAAATAAATAAAATCATATACAATATAGCAACAATAGAAGTGCTTCAGTATTGTTAATTCTATGCTTATTAATCAATGAATTATATACAAATAGAATAATACAATAAATAAAATAAGTAAATGAATATTTGTTAATACATTGTTGCTATTATTGTCTTATTTTCTCAACTCTGAGGACACTTTATTTTGTACAGGCGAAGTGTTGCTTTATGATTGTTCTTCTTGTTCTTCTGGCCATGAACTGGTGGTTTTTCGAGATTTTCTTTTTCGGTTCTGTTGTCATTGTCCAGTTAAACTTCAGTTTTTTTTTTGTTCATTTTTTTTTTTTTTTTTTATTGACAGAAAAAAAATTAAATCTTCAAATCTTCTTAGTATTAAATTTTTTAGCCTTAATTTTTTTATTTATCTTAATTTGTCTTTTAAAGCCTTAAATCTTTGCTTAAGTTGGCAAATAAAAATTGCGTTTGAAAGTTGAGTGTAGCCAAGTCGCCAAATCGTGCATAAGCTGTGACCCTGTATGATTGACGTTTTCCAACAGCAATGGCCAGTGGCCACTGTGGCCAGTGGTGTTTTGGACATACTTGAGTGCAATGTTTAATGAAATTAACCTCTGAAAATATTCTGTTACATAAATTTGTTCAATACTGGAAAATTAACAATTTTTCAGAACACATAAGGGAAATGACCCCGTGAACTCATATTGCAATTGTGAATATATCCATTTGTTAAAAATAATGAATAAAAAAAGGAGATACAGAGAAAAGAGGCGTTATAAGAGAGACGAAAAGGCGAGTGGAAACTAACCGCAATCAAATAAATTGATTCGTCACTGACTCAAATATAAAGCATTTAAGGAGTTCTGAAGTTTTTATAAGATACGTGGAGAAATAAAAGAATAGGAGAGAAAAAACCTCTAACATTGTTAAAGACCTTGATGTTATGAATGTATATATAGTCACTAAAAAAAAAAAGAAAATGAAAAGCGAGTCATAATGAGAGTTATGAAAAAGATAAGAATTAAAAAAAATACATATACATAGAAAAATTGGCTATGTAGAAAGAAAGAAAAAAAATAATGTTAAACGAATCAGTGAGTTACACATATTTATAAGTAGTAGGCTAAATTTGTCACTGAGTTATATATTTCTGTATATAACTTATATAGGCCTAGTCAGTGAGTTACACATATTTTAAGTAGTAGGCTAAATATGTCACTGAGTTATATATTTCTGTATATAACTTATATGCCTAGTCAGTCAGTTACACATATTTATAAGTAGTAGGCTAAATATGTCACTCAGTTATATATTTCTGTATATAACATATATAGGCCTAGTCTGTGAGTTACACATATTTATAAGTAGTAGGTTTAATGTGTCACTGAGTTATATATTTCTGTATATAACTAATATAGGCCTAGTCAGTGAGTTATGTATATTTATAAGTAGTAGGTTAAATATGTCACTGAGTTATTGCCTTTGCAAAACAAAAGTGATCCGTTTATCTGGCCTCCCCCAGGCCATTCAGCATGTCCCCAGGTGGCGATAGGGGAACACTCTACAGATATGTAGGGTACCTCCATAGGAGGCATGGACCAAGGGGGGACCTTGTCCCTGGGGGTCCATAATAGAATCTGGGGCACCCTTGCCCGGGGTCATAAATACAGGCGGAGGAGGAAGAAGGCCCCTCAAATGTACACTCAAAAGGGCCCACTTGTTTATCCACAAGTTCCATGAGTTGCAAACCTTCTCCCAGCAATGGGTTAAATTGCATGGTGATGCAGAACACCATCGCGGGAGGATCCTCTATAGGAGGACAACTGTGGCAGGGCGTAAGATCCAGATCTATGGACAACGGCCTCTGCAAAGGGCTGCCTCGACCTTTTCGGGGTACCTGCAAGACTGGGGACCTTGCGGTCAACTCTATTCCCACTTGAGGAGTGGCGCCCCTCGAGGAAATTATAGCCTAGTAAATGACACAGCATTCGCACGGGATTCTGACTAATGGACAATTCTTCTGGGATTGGTATGTTTTGATGGGCGTCTTTGGGCTGAAAAACCTCTTCCTAGCTAATTTATCTATTACGGGTTGCCTCCCCGTAGTAGCATAATATTTGTAGGCATGAATATATAATGAGTCGGAGGTAATAGGCTTGAGATTGTCTGTGCAGGATTTCGACTCTTGTTGATAGAAGAGCATCGCCAAGCGCTGAAAACCATGTTGTGACCAAGATGGGCCCAGGATTGCACAAAGCCTCCATTCATGGAGGTCCCAGGGACTTCTTGCTGTCCGGTTCTAAGCCGGCTTAAGCACTTCGGTGTAGACTTGAGAAGATATGTGATCCCCGTCCTGCACTGGTATCCGGGATCATTGCTTTTCCTGAGGCGAAAAAAATTTCAATGATTTAAAGAACATGAAAATTGGAACTTGGAATGTTACGACATTAAAAAATGACTATCGTATCGACATTTTGACTGACGAATTCAGACGATTCGAACTGGATCTATTAGGAGTTTCAGAAACTCATATCCCAGGGGTAGGAAGCATGAAATTAGGTGATATAGAATTTGTTTACTCAGGCAGGAAGGATGGGTTACATAGACAGGGAGTAGGGCTCATGATGAATAAGGAAGCTGCTAAGTCTTGTTTAGGCTGGGAAGGTATTAATAATAGAATACTAATTGCTCATTTTATGACTAGAAAGTTCAAGGTATCAGTTATAGTAGTATACGCCCCTGTAGAACCGACTGATGGAGATACTAGTGACTCAGATGAATTTTACTTACAGTTACAGGAGCAAATAGACAAGGTCCCAGGTAGAAATATGATGTTATTGCTGGGAGATTTTAACGCCCAGGTTGGTAGAAATATGGATAGATGGTATCCCAGCTTAGGTAAATTTGGTGTAGGAAAAGAAAACAGTAATGGATACAGACTTTTGCAATTTTGTAGGTATAACAATCTAGTTATAACCAATACGGTGTTTGGTCATAAAATGGCTCATAAGCTAACATGGTATTCACGTGATGGTAAGACAGCAAACCTTATTGATTATGTTATAGTAAATCGAAGACTGGCAGGATCAATACAAGATACTAGGGTATATAGGAGTGCTGTTATTGATGTTAAAAGTAAAGATCACCATCTAGTAGTGTCAAGGGTTAATTTAAAGCTGAAATATCGGAAGGGTAATTACCTCCCGGGAAGTTATGATGTTAGTAGACTCCAGGATGAGAATTTGAGAGAAACTTTCCAGGAACAGTTGAATACTAAACTTGAGAGCTTAAAATTTGATAATGTGGAAGATGGTTGGAATAATTTTAGAAAAATAATTTGTGAAGTTGCTGAAGGTGTATTAGGGAAGAAAGCTAGAACTACAGCTAAGAATATTAGTGAAAAAGCTTTAAGTTTAATAGAAAGGAGAAAGGACTTGTACAAGAATTATCTGAGTGATAGATCACATGAAAACAAAAGAAATGTAAAGAAAGTGGAGAAAGCATTGAAATATGAACTAAGGAGGTGTGAAGTGGAGGCCATGGATAAAATTGCCGAGGATTTAGAAGATGCAGCTAGACGGCATAATAGTAAAATATTGTACTGGCACGTTAACAAATTGAGAGGTAGTAGTCAATCCGGACTTGTCCCAGTTAAAGATAGGAATGGGGTGGCAATTAGCGATAAGACAAAAGCTAAAGCGAGATGGGCCGAACATTTTGAGAATTTGCTTAACCGAGATAGAGTTGCAGGAAAAAATATAGAGGAAAATGAAAAAGTTTGTGATACCTTGGATGTGAAGGAAGATTTGTTTTGTGAGGAGGAATTAGAAACAGTACTAAAAGGATTAAAGAATAATAAGGCTCCAGGTGCTGATAGGGTAGTAAATGAGTTTCTTAAATATGGTGGCTCTGAGGTTAGAAATAAGTTATTGGAGATTATGAATATGATTTTTGAAAAAGGGGAAGTACCTAATGATTTTAGGAAAACCTTAATTAAGCCACTTTATAAGAAAGGTGATAAAGTGAGTGTGGTAATTATCGAGGCATTAGTCTGGTCTCTGTAGGTAGCAAATTGCTTAGTAATATGATACTTTTTAGACTGAGAGATGCCGTAGACAAAGTTTTAAGAGAAGAGCAGTGCGGTTTTAGAAAAGGTAGAGGATGTGTTGACCAAATTTTCACTCTTAGGTTAATAATTGAGAAGTGCCTAAGTTTTCAAACACCTTTGGTCCTTAGTTTTATAGATTATGAGCAAGCGTTCGATTCTGTTGATAGAGGAGCTTTAGTAAAGGTTTTATCCTTGTATGGTATACCAGACAAATACATTAAAGTGATTAGTGCTATGTACGAGAATGACACTGCTGCGGTTAAGGTAGGAAATGAGGTTAGCAGTTGGTTTTGTATTAAATCAGGTGTTAAGCAGGGTTGTGTTCTATCCCCCTTTATATGGATTATTTTGATGGACTTTGTTTTAAGGAGCACAGGAAAGGCAATGGGAGACCACGGAATCAAATGGGGAGGAAAAAGTCTCCTGGACTTGGATTATGCTGATGATTTAAGCATCCTAGATGAAAGTGTGAGCAAAATGAATGAAGTTTTAGAGGTTTTGCGAGTTCAGGGTGCTAGTATTGGTTTGAAAATTAATGTTAGGAAGACCAAGTCACTAAGGCTAGGAATAAGTGAAGATGAAAAGGTGACGTTGGGTAATGAAAAGATTGACCAGGTGGGCAGTTTCACTTACCTTGGTAGTATTATTAGTAAAGATGGTGGGAGCAGTGAAGATGTTAAAAATAGAATAGCCAAGGCTCAGGGTGTTTTTTCACAGTTAAAAAAAGTCTGGAAGAATAGGAAGATAAGTCTGCAAACCAAGATTAGAATCTTAGAAGCTACAGTGATGACAGTGGTCAAATATGGCTCTGAAGCATGGACGCTGCGAAAAGCGGATGAAGATTTGCTAGATGTTTTCCAGAGAAATTGCTTAAGGATTGTTCTGGGTACCCGGCTGACTGACCGTATTTCAAACAATAGGCTATACGAAAAATGTGGTTCAATACCACTTTCTAGGTCTATAATGAAAGAAAGGTTGAGGTGGTTAGGGCATGTTGTTCGGATGAAGGATGACAGATTGCCGAAGATTGTTCTTTTCGGCCAACCATCTAGGGCTAAACGGAAAGCAGGTCGTCCCCGTCTGGGTTGGGAGGACGTCATAAAGAAAGATTTAAAGGAAATGGGAACTTCGTGGGCGGGTGTAAAAAGGGAGGCTTTGAATAGATTGGGGTGGAGGAGGAGCGTGCGTAGCTGTGTTGGCCTCAGGCGGCTTGGTGCTGCGATGAGTTGTTAGTAGTAGTAACCTGATGAATTGACTGACACGATTGGAAAACTTCAGAGCGTCTTCGCGCCAATTTGTCTAGCCTCAAAACGCAAATACACAAATATTTCGTTACCATATAAATATAAAAAAAAAGACTGTCAATTCTCTAAGTTAAAGTATTGCAGTAAAAATTATCAAGACAATTTCGTACATTAATCACAGATTGAAAAAAAAAACACAAAAAACTAAAATTGGGAAATGCCACTGAAGACACAATGAATAACATTATTGCGGTGCAAAGCTGCCTGAGGCCAATACCGCTGCTCTCACTCCTCCTGCACTCTGAGATTAACTCCCTCTTACCTCCTGTGAAAAAATACTCCCTCCAATGAATCTCCAGTTTCTTTAATTCGTTTCTTATGAGCCCTTGTCAAACCGTACGAGGACGTCCGGCTATTTCTTTGACTCCAGATGGAAAGATTCTAAACAGTCCGTCAATCCTTATTGGTAGAACGTGTCCTAACCATCTTAACCTGTCTTACGTTATATCCCTAGGAAGTAGGGTCCAACAAAATTCTTCATAAAGTTTGTTGTTTCATATACAGCCAAGGTTGCCACCCGGTGATAAAAAAAAATCACTAGTTTTTAGTGGTTTTTGGTTGATTTTGCGATTTTCTTCAATAGTCTAGTCATCTATGTGCTGATTTACTGTTTTTGTTCAGGCAATATAAAACCTACTAGAAATAGTGATAAATCACTATGGGTGGCAATCCTGTATTCAAATGAGTGACCGGTGGCTGGCTCTATTAAGCAGTAAGCATGACCATTCTTGACAATCTTAAATGGAAGGAATAAAAAATGACGGTCATCTGTCACTCTCTTTTTGCATAATCAAACAATTGTTATGACCTGCTAAATATTTGTGTTAGTTTGTTTTCCTCAAAAGCCCTCAAAAGTTTTTTTTTGATTCAATGATTGTTCTTAAACATTAAAAAAAATTACGTTCTGACCTTCAAAACTCTCTTTACAAACTGGTAAAATTTATAAAAATCGCGATATTTAAATGAGTGTTTTAACTTTTGAACATCAAACAAGAAGTTTAAACTAGGGGTCGAGATTTACAATCTTAAGGTTATGCCAACATTTGGTTCTATCAAATAAGTTTTTGCAAATATATACAAAATTATTGCTAACAGTTTACAATGCATTTATTTATTCCTCTTCTGCCTAAACTGCCGTTTTTCTGCAAATCTTTATTTATTCTAGATTGAAACATTTTTACCGTGTATAGGGTAAAAAAAAAAGCATTTTGTTGGTCTTAATTTTTTTCCCCTGTGAAAGTTTTCGCGGATGTGAATTCTAGTGATCTCTGTGAAATATAGATTTATTTTTAACAACATGCTACTATACTAGGGTATTCACTATCCTTTTATTCTTTCCATTTACTTTCATTTCCAAAATTGGAAAAAAAATTGATTACAATATAGGAAAAAGTAAAAAAAAAATTCCAAAAAGCTGAGAATTATTTTTTTTAGTGACTAATAAAAATAGTATTTTTGTTTTTTTAAGTTTTTCTCAAGTCTTGTAGTTTCAAGATTATTACAGCTTTGAAAATCCAAAAAAAAATGAGTATCAATTATTCAAACTGTGGATTATGCCTCAACCTATAAAAAATGTATTGTTTTAGGCTGTATGTATTCTATTATCCAAAAAATGTATTCTACGCACAAAATTGTTCCTCCTATAAGATATATTTGTGTAGCGCAAAAACCCTTTCCGTTTCTGCTGTTAATTATGCTGAGTGATTTACCTCTGTGACAAGGCTGGCAGACAGCTCACATTCCTAGTACAGACACATTACTACTTACGCTACCACTGATTTACTTATACAGCCATGCATGTAAGTGTGCTACTAACAAACTAATGCCTTACCAACCCAGTCGAGGTTAAAAAAGCTGTGCACGCTCCTCTTCTAACCCACCCTATTCATAGTTTCAATCTTTACTCCTCCGTTGAAATTGCAACTTCTTGTAAGTCCTTCTTTTTTACATCTTCGACCCCACTTGGGGACAAACTTCTTTTCATTTAGCCCCAGGTTGATGCCCAAAAAGCAAAACCTCCGGTAATCTTTCGTGGTTTAACCAGCTTAGCTTTTCTTTCATTATAGCCAAAGGAATCAGGATAGACTAATATCATTTAAAAAAAATATAGTTTGATACAAGATCAATCTCTTAGTTACCTTCGTACCAAGACTACCATTATACAATAATTCTAAAAAGTATTTAACAAATCTCTCTCAGCTTGGTGTAACGCCCATGTTTCAGAACCACTCAACTGTGACAAACTACCCTACTTTTGGGTATATTACTATTTACTACTTCATCGTATCTAACATCTTTACTAATATAAGTACCAAGGTAAGTAAAGCTACCCCCTTGATTGATTTTCTTGATAACTAACACCGTTACATCACCCTTATATATATATATATATATATATATATATATATTACAGTGAGTGTCCGAAATTCCTTTTTCTCTACTTGGATTCAATTAGCTTTGCGAGTCAGATTTTTCAGTCTTATGTAGGTTATGATGCTAAAAGTTAAAGTTTGGTTAGGTTAGATTATGTTAGTTTATGTTAGATTAGGTTGGGTTAAATTTGGTTATAAGTAACAGAAATGGGTTAAAATCCTAACCTAAGCTAACCTAATCCAACCTAACCAAACCTAATCTAACATAACCTGTAATCATCAAACCATGAATTAATTTAGAAAAATTGACTGGCAACGCTGACTAAATCTATGGAGAAAAAAGGTATTTCGGGCATTCGCCGGTAAATATTGACATCCACCAATTTGCGGACATTCACGGTAACATGTATATATATGAATATTTTTAGTGACACAAACTTCTTCGTTGTCACACCAAAAAGCCGTATCAAACTTTTGAAACTTCTGATATAATTGTCGAAAACCGCATTCTAAGCTGCTTTCAAAGGGGGATATGCACGGAAATATGGACAGGGCGAAGGGTGAAAAATAGTTGATACTGTCTTTAGGCATTGCAGTGACGATTTATACAACCCACATTTTTTATGTATTATCTATCGTTCCAGGGCTGCATTCATCGCTTGGAAAAACTAATCACAGAACATCTTACTGTTCTAGCAGCAGTTACTTTTGGTGTTTGTTTGGTACAAATCTTAGCCATCCTGTTTTCTATTTGCCTTTTTGTTAAATTAAAGAAGCTTAAGGAAAATCCTTATTGATATCTAAACAATGTATTTATATTTTTTGTCTTTTGTGAATTGCTAATAAAGGAGTAAATATTTGGTTGTAAACCTCCTATTTTGGATTTTTGTCAAACGCATGAATCAAGCTCGGACTCACGACTGAATTTGCCAGCAAACCTTAGATGTTTTGGGGCTTTCCTCTGAGGACTGAATTTTTTTTTCTTTTTAAACTTGTATGGTTATTTAGAATAGTAGTTGAATTTATGTAACTGCAAATATCATTGTAAATAAAACGCAGAAAAATTTTTGACTGAAGCACCTAATTTGTTGTGTGGCAAGCAAATTTTGGCAATTTTAGCACATTAGGAACTGGCAGTGGTGGCAACCCTTAACATGTTACGCATGTAATTTATTTAGGAGCTCCATATTTGATTTCTGGTTAATGCCAGTGGCACAGGCAGAGTTGCCACCTGTAGCACGAAAGAGCTATCTTAACACTATTTCATCATATGTGACCATGAAACAACGGATTTCCTTTGGGGACTGAATTTTCATTCCTCCAAGCTTTTATATTTATTTATAATGTTAGGTAAAAAAAAAGTGTTCATGAAATGGAAGTAAGCTTATGGACCATAAAGCAAAGGCAAAGAAACATGAGCTTAAAATTTAAAAAAACAAAATCTAAAAATCTAGAAACAATACAAGAAACCTAGAAAACAATAATCAGAATTCAACATAAGTAAGTAAGTAAACAAGTAAGTAAGTTTATTTATAACCCGCAATATAAAATAAATGCGGAGTAAAAGAGAAAAAAAATAATATAATCTACAAGGAAATAATAAGGAAAACTCAACGTAAATGACGTAACAATATCCATAGAATCACTAATCTGGCAAAAAATAAGTGAGGGGGTCACTGGCGCATATCTTCCTTGGAGTATTGGTCCTCAGGTCCTTAGCGATGTGTTCAAGCAGCACTAGAGGGTCAATAAGTCCAAAATGAGAAATAATCCTGTGATTTCTGTACCACCTTGGTAAATATAGCAGGAATATAAAATATTTAAAATGCCCTCTCTTGAGCTGAAGATGGTCTTTTTTTCCACATTAGAGGCCGAAAAACGGAAAGAAAAAGAATTGTAGGAGAACAAAACTATGGTAAAGTTGACATAAGGCTTGGCGGCTTTACCTTCCTCTATTAGATTTTACCATATGAGATACGAATACACTGCAGAGCACTTACAACCAGAGACGAGCGTGTAGTCGAAAGTGTATCAGAAAAAGTAATCCCAAGCCATTTCAACTTTGAGACAGATTTGAGTAGCATTGTACCCACATGTAAAGGCGGAGAAGGGCTAGAAATGTTAAAACACAGAAACTCGCACTTTGAAGCATTTACAGAAAGTCCAATCACACTCAAAGCATTAATCAGAACATTTAGGTTCTTTGTGAGGCGTGACCTAGTATGACTAACTAGCAGAACATTATCAGCATAGGCAATGTGACTAACAGCAGTATTTTCTAAAAACAAAGTAGGAGACAGCATTGGCAAACAGTCCGCAAGCACAGTTTTAAAAATATATGGAGACAGCACACAGCCTTGCCTAACTCCCTTCTTTACTGAGATAGGTTCGGATATATCAGACATCCATTTTAACAGAACCAACGAATTGGAATACCAATATTGAAGAACTTTTACGGCGGAAGAATTAACTCCTGCTTTAACTAAGCAATGAAGCGCTTGCGAATGTACAACGTTGTCAAAAGCGCCCAAGATATCAACCGAGCAGAAATAAAGTGGCCTTTTTTTATTTTTCGCCGAGACTAGCAGCTGACCAAGTATATGATGGGCTTGAGAACAACCGAAACCGGCTCTGAACCCAACTTGATAATCAGAAAAATGACATTTAGTCAAAATTAAGGCAATGCGGCATACTCGAACAGCTTGCTCATGAAGCAGGACACTGTAATTGGTCGATAACTGGAACACTGATCTGCGTCCTGTCCCGTTTTCAAAACTGATGTTACGATTCCCGAAAGAAAACTATCTGGACCTAACGACTGGGCTAAACACATCTGAAATAGGAGCTGAATGTGTGTTAACAATAATGGAAACTTAATGTTGAAGTAATTGTAACACAGACCATCCATATTAGGAGCACTTGATTTATTAACCCTCTTTAAGCCCCGATAGATATCACCACTAGATATTGACAATATATGGACTTGCTGAAGAACTTGAGGAATAGTATTATGCACTAAGGAAGAAAACATGGCCTGGGTAGAATGATTAAATGTAGAAAATAAAACGAGTAAAATGAGCAACAATATCACTGATTTTGATAATCAAAACGGTAGCAGGCACACATTTGCTGCTATTAATTATATTGGACCAAGACTTCCGGACATTTTGACATTTAGTCAAAATTTAGTCAAAATTTTGTCCATTAACAATAATGGACACTTAATGGTGAAGTGATTGTAACACAGACCATCCATATCAGGAGCACTTGATTTCTTAACACTCTTAAAAGCCCGATACATAGTGCCCATGAGAACCCAAAAGTTGTCCAATTTTTATTACATAAAAACATAATCCTCCTTCCTTTTCATAATGATCAATGTACATTACTTCTTCCAGAAGAAAAGTGAAAAAGGACATTTTAAAATATTTCCAGGCAAAAATATTGACCAAAAGAGGAAGAGACGAAAGTAACTCTATAGGGTTGCTAAGTGTCTCTCAAAATATAAAAATCACAAATGAGAAAAGGTAAGGAGAAAAAAGGAGGATATATCCAGTCAGTAGAAAAACGAAGGATGTGCAGGTGCAGGTATTTTTTTTAGACCACCGCTCGACCGTCCTCGGTCGAGAGGGTCAGCAACGATGAGAGGATAATTTAGAAATTATTATAAGTGTTCTTCAGGATGTTAACACCTACCGCTCAAAAAGAAAATGTAAAATGTATCTACAAATAAGCAGTAATTGTAACGTAATCGTTAGAGAAAGTCTTTAATATATTTACCCCCCCCCCCCTGACCCCTCAAAAAGAAAGACAAACGGAGACCCCTCCTAAAACCGAATACTATAAGACTAGTTAAAACGTAAAATCAGATTCAGAGCATATGAAGAACTATGGATAAATAAATACGTAGAAATACTTACCAGATTAGATGTCGCACTAAGGAGCACTCAGCATCCTATTGAGATGGCTCATCATTAGGTTTTTCAGATTGTCTTATAAATTCAAAGATTATCCGGTAGATCGTTGAATTAATTGTTTTTTCTTATATGTATCAATATTCACGTTAATTTTTAATAATCAGCTTAATATTGGACCAACCTTTTTATCTTTAAGTTTTTTTTAATTTTATTAGCTTAATATATTAGGTATATTATTTCAATAGATACATCGTGAAACTCACAAGGAAACAAAACTCTGAACTCTAAACATCAGATCGCATAAATTGATGTTGTCAGGAAGCTTGAACATATATCCTTTTTAATGGCTGCTATGAGCCATTGTCGGGTTTTTATTCAACCGCAATATGAGTTGCAAGCAGTTGCAGTTGAGTTTTCATGGAACTGCAATATGAGTTGCAAATAGTTGCAGTTGAGTTCCATTCAACTGTAATCTTAAATTTTGCCTCTTCGATTTCTGGTTCATTTACAGCTGCAATCATGCCGTTTGGCGAGCCCGGAAGATGCTTAGGATAGAGACCAGTGCCATCTATAAAAAGTAAAGCAAAAAAACTATTTCCAAAACAAAACAAGTGATTTTATTTGTTCTCTCCAGAGTATTTTGGGGGATTGGGGTAGCCCTTTCTAGAGCTGTCTGGTTATATTTATTTTTGCAATTTCTTAAGAAGCATTTTATATCAAAATGATGGTGCGACGTATCCAAATATGCTGAAAAATGTATTTAGTTTTCTCTGTTATATAATTTACGGTTTTGTTTTTTGGGCTCAGCTTGGCTTTGAGGCTAACTAGTTTTTGCAACTTTTTGTGTAATTTCCTCTTCCTTTACTAGTCCTCTTTACGGGTGCCATGGAAACTATTGCTACGGAAGAAGATAAAGTCTTTTTTTCAACCTAGTATCAACCTAGTGGTACATGCCCTAAGTCACGAAACTTAAACTGCAAAAAGCTATCGTAGTTATAAGGGTATCCTGAGTAGCGATAAGCTATAAGCGTATCAACCTAGTGGTACATGCCTGAAGTCACGAAACTTCCTACTACGAAAAGCTATCGTAGCTATAAGGGTATCCTGAGTAGCCATAAGCTATAAGGGTCCTAGTGGTACATGCCTGAAGTCACGAAACTTCCTACTACAAAAACCTATCGTAGCTATAAGGGTATCCTAGGCCAAGACGCATCAGTAGCTTGCAACATTAATTTATTATGTTTAAACAGGGATATAATTATCAACAACACAATCTTATGCGATGTTACATATGCTACAGTAGAGACTAGATTCACAGGATTTTCGTGGGGTTGCTCCTTTATAGGGTACCAAGCCTCTTCAGGGCAAATTGTATGCTGTTTAAATCCCAGTTAATTTGCTTTGTGACCTGGTGTACTTTTTGTGTAGAATCCAGTACTTCCAGAGTTTGTGTAAAAGGGTTATACCAGAGGTCGTACGGTCGTCGAATGTTTTTTTCAACCCATCGCCTAGAATAATAAGGTTTTACTAAATAGACAATTTACAAGCTATATTACTCATGATTCACATTAAAAAAAAATCAGCTATAAAAATTGTCCTATTTCATCCCCACATAAACCAAAATCTTGGACGTCAGGGCTGTAGCCAGAATTTTTTTCGGTGTGTGGGGGGTGGGGTTACAAAAATACTTTAATAAACGCATCACAAATTTGTTTATATGCATTTTTGTTACGTTTGTGCCGGCCAAACCAAAAATTTTGGGGGCTTGGTTAAAAACCCCTAGCTCCTCCTCCTGGATGTACGCCTGTTGGGTAAATTATATTCTGTTTAAAGTGTTTGTTGTTTCATTCTATTGCAAGTAAGCAGTCTGCAACCTAACTCATTGAACATGAAAACAATGGTAGCAATGATCCAGCTAAGATATTGAGGAGAAACTCTAAAGCGTCATACGATTGACACAGCTTGTCATTACCCATTGGATAATATTACACAAAATTGCAGCTGGGAAGCTGCATCAAACTGTTTTTTAGAGGATCAAAGTTTATGATTCACACAAAGAAAGCTACTATCATCATCAATCTTTTTGCTGTGTTTTCTTTCTTAATGGGTCAAAAGTTTTATCTTTTTTTATTTTATGCTCCTCGTTCAGATTAACGATTATTAGCGAATGTTGCAATTACTTAATTGCAATAGCTAAAATTTCCTATTTCCTTTAGCCCTGTATTTGATCTAGATCGAGACCCTTTGGAGGGAAACCCTCACTTTTGCAAAGGATAAGTCCGAGGCTATTGTTTGTTTCTTATCTTCTTGAACAATAAATTTAAGCATATGAGCACGGCTCTTTCCTCCTTCTGAACACTCAGCTCTTTACGGTAAGGCTATAGGGCTCTACTAAAAGAAACTATAAGTGCAACAGAGTAGTTATCGGGTAATTGCTTATTGTGGAGCCAAACGTTCCTCGGGAATTTATTTAACCAATGGGTGCTTCTTGACAGTGCCTAAATAACCAATTGACGTTCAAAAATTTTACCTGAGAATTTTATTATTTAAAGAAAATTAAAAAGAAATTAAAAATTTATTATTTAAAGAGCAATGAGCTTTTCGTTTCTTGAAAAATTTGAGAAATACTTCTTATCTTATTCCAATCGCCCTTGTGTTTGAGCACTCGGTCTTGGTCTGGCGCAAAAAAAATAAGCGCTAAAAGGATGTTCAAGAACAAAGTCACCCCCTCATTTACAGGGACGTTTCAAATCGTCCTTGTCATTTGAAAAAAAAATTTTTTTTACTTAATTTGGGTATGTTGTCAATATTTTGACAGGGTCATTTAAAATAAAATAAGGGCTACGTCTCCCTCAAATCCCAATCGTTTAACTTTTACAGAGCAATGCTTTGACAAAAAAGGGGTCATTCAGTGTTTGTTTCTCCAAATGAACCACAGGTTCCCAAAATAAATGAAACCCAAAACAAACAGAAATTGAAATAAATAACAGAGTCAAACTCAAAACGAGAAGAAATTAATATGAGTAGGGTTCTAAACCCTATGCTTTCTAAAAGCAAGAATATAATTTGTACTTTACTGAAAAAAAATTCAAAGGAATTTACTGAAAGAATGTGCATTGTCAGTTTAATGTACATATGCCGATATTTATTCCTTAAAAATCTTAATTAATTTTTTATTTCTAAAAGTTATAAAAGTGAAAACATTTGAAAGATTATTTTTCAGTAAAGTATAAATTGTATTCTGGCTTTTAGAAAGCATAGGGTTTAGAGCCTTACTCAGATTAATTTCTGCTCATTTTGAGTTTGACTCTGTTATTTATTTTAATTTCTGTTTGTTTTGGGTTCCATTTATTTATACTAGCACTCTCAATTTCCAATTGAATGAGTCCTTTTTGAAGTTTCTACGACAACACTGGCAAAGGCCTAATTTCCATAACTTTCTACTACGTTGAACAAAATGTCTATCTCAAAATTTTGATTGGATATGTTTGGGGAAATGGTGGGCGTGAGAGGGGCTTTAGTTGCCCTCCGATCACTTTCAACTATTAAAAGGGTTCGAACACTGGAATGTTTTATTTTAGTTAGTCTGACTGTAACGTGGTTTATTTAATTCATATTAAAAAATAAACATGCCCCTTACAGTTACTCAATATGGGAAAAGGTGGGCTGTGAAAAACTTAACAGAAGATATATGTATATATATATATATATATATATATATATATATATATATATATATATATATATATATATATATATATATATATATATATATATATATATATATATTGTATATATATATATATATATATATATATATATATATATATATATATATATATATATATATATATATATAATATATATATATATATATATATATATATATATATATATATATATATATATATATATACATTCAGGAATATGCATTCAGGAACATTTGGTAACAGCCGATCATTCAGCAATCCTTGACCGATTTCCAGGAAAGGACTATTTTTTGCAGCCTGCTATCCGCAACAGCTCAGTTGGAAGGCCGAGTGGTGGAATCTTGATCATTGCAGACTCCAATTTGCAATGCACGCTAATTGATTCATGCGATTATTTTTCTGCGATCAGAGTTCCTGGTCCAAATGGCTTTATAGTCATATCAGTGTACCTCCCCACAAATTATCGTGATGTCCTCTCAGAAAGGCGTTACACGAAGGCTTGTGCGAGACTCGGGAGGTTGGCCGAACAATACAAGTCAGAAAAAATTATTATCTGTGGGGACATCAACTGTCAGCTTCTGGATGATGATCGTTTTTTCACCATATTAAGGGGGTGTCTGCCAGAAGCTATGGCCCCGGTTCCAAAATCCCAGTCCTTCACGTTTGTCCACAGCGCATCCCTGGCTACATCAGATATCGATCACTTTTTCGTAAATTTCCTACTTCCGACCGGGATTAAAGCCATTGTTGACTCGGAACACAATTGTAGCGATCACCTTGGGATTAGCTTAATGGTACCATTCTCCACCTACAAGCGGTGCCCCGGGCGATCATGGTTTATCAAGAGTGAATGGCAAAGGATAGATCAGTCCTTGTACAAAGATATTCTTGACTCAACTCTTGCTAAAATCAAAGTACCGTTCCACCTGCTTACTCATGGCCAAAATGAAGACAGACTAGCCCTGAACATCTTTTGCTCCGAAATTGTTCATTCGATGAAGCTTGCGGAATCTGCCGCTGTTCCAGTGGCAAAAGTGTACCCCAACACTCGTAAAAAGGGATGGGATAACCCAAATGTCAAGTTTGCCAAGAAGAGATCCAAGTTCTGGTACGAATTGTGGAAGGACTGCGACAAACCCCGCTCTGGAGTAGTTTTTCAGTGCTTTCGACATGCCAAAAAAGAATTCAAACGTACTGTCGAGAATATGCAAGTCCAGCAAGTGGAGAAGTTGTCTTGTGATTGCAGGAGTGACCCAAACATCTTATGGAAGCGATTCCAATCTAACAGGGCCGACGCTGATGTGCAAAGTCCCATTCCCGATGAAAGTTGGGTAAACCATTACAAGGACGTGTTTGCGCCACCACCCAACGAGCTGGACTCCGTATATAAATCTAAGTTAGATAGGCAATTAATCAGTGCAAAACTCCGCCGCACTGATGTCATTGTTTCTAAATGGCATATTGAGATAATTGTGAGAAAATTGAAAAAGAACAAGTCTCCAGGGCTCGATGGGATCACTCCGAGGCACTTACAGCACGGCACAGAACGTCTACATGAGTACTTAGCCTTACTGTTCCAAATGAGCATCGAGCAGGGACTCACACCTGCCAACTTTCATGGTTGCTGCACATCCAATATTCTGAAAAACAATCGAGATCCCTTGCTTTGTAAAAGCTACAGACCAATCTCAGTTTCATCGGTTATCAGCAAAGTATTTGAGAAGGTACTGTTACCCCATATTACGTCGCACGCTCTAATGGGAGACAAACAACTTGGATTCAGAAATGGGTTGGGCTGTGGACACGCCCATCGGCTACTAAGAAGAATAATGAGGTCTACATCTTTAGTTAAAAAGCCACTCTTTGCCTGCAGTGTCGACATTTCCGCTGCGTTTGATTCTGTCGTCCAATCGCAGGCACTGTGGTGCCTCTTAGATTCAGGAGTCGAACCCCGCATTGTCCTTGTTCTCCATGACTGGTACTCCCACACGCATATTCGTCTAGCTTTGGGATGGGAAACAATCGCCGGTCACCGCAAGCAAAAGCTTTCTGAACCCATTCGGCTCTTCAAAGGAGTTCGGCAAGGATCTGCTCTAAGCCCTATCATTTTTAATTCTGCGATTTACTCTGTAACTAGATTCGTTCGTGGGACCTTCTTTTTGGAGGGCTTGGATCTAAGTTTCATTTCTTATGCAGATGACTTGTTGCTCCTAAGCAGCACGCTGAGGGGTCTACAAGAGAATCTTCGTCTTTTAGTGACCCTATACAGAAGAATAGGACTACGAGTCAACATAGAGAAAACCGAATTTATCGTTTTTAGCGGCACCAACTCGACCAATTCCAATCTTGTCCTTGACGGTATCGGAATCCAGCAGTCCCAGTCCCTAAATTACCTTGGTATCACGTATGGCCAGACGCCTAGGTCAACTAGAGGCTTGTTGGCTGAATCAGTCTGTAAATCTATCCGCTCAGCATATGGAAAAGCTGTCAAATGCAAGTGGTCATTTAATCGATTTATTAAGTCAAAACTATTCAATGCCGTCGTCTCTCCTGCCATCTGGTATATATCACCCTTGTGGGAAATGTTGTCCCTCACCGAGCGTCGAAAAATACGAACCACGTACTACAGATTTGCAAAATTTTTGCTGGGACTTCCACTAAGATTTTCTAACACGGAGATCTCATCCATATATGGAATCCTTGATCCATCAACCAAGGTGATTGATCTAGAACGGAGAGCCTCAAGACGATCCCTCAGTCAACTCTACGACTCACCGCTGACTCAACTGTTTCAGTGAATGAAATACCTGTATTTAATTTTTAGTGTTGAACATGTTTTTCTTCTTTTTTTGTTTCATTTTGTACTCCGCTTTTTTTTTCTCCATTTCTCCATTGTAAGCGGGCATAAATAAATATATATATATATATATATATATATATATATATATATATATATATATATATATATATATATATATATGTATTTATATATATATATATATATATATATATATATATAATATATATATATATATATATATATATATATATATATATATATATATATATATATATATATATTGAACTTGACTAAATATAATTGATAAAAATTCAGGAGAGGGTTAGTGGTTACAGTAGACAATTTGGAAGTTGGCTACTAGTTTCCGACTTGCTTGTACAATTTAAAAGTAATATTTGACTAATCTTAAAGAGAAAAAGAAACTGCCCAAACCCCCTAAGAACTAAATCTTTACCTCTTGGATGGTATGGTAAGAGGTTTTATTTTTAAACATCTTGAGATAGCCATAAATATATGGCTATCTCAAAATTTTGATCGGATGTGTTTCGGGAAGTGGTGGGCGTGAGAGAAGGGTTTGTTGCCCTCCAATAACTTTCGACTATTTAAAAGGGCACTAGCCCTTTCAGTTTCCAATCGAATGAGTTCTTTTGGAAGTTTCTACGACAATGCTTTCTATGCAAACCTTATATGCACAAAGGGAATAACTTACAACCCTTGCGCTGAGGGCTGTGGGAGGATTTTCATCCTCAAAGACATAATTTCTGGACTTTTCAAATACGTTAAACGAAATGGTTATCTCAAAATTCTTATTGGATGTGTTTGGGGAAATGGTAGGCAAGGGAGGGGTGTTAGTTTTACTCCAATCACTTTTGACTATTAAAAAGGGCACTGGCTCTTTCAATTTCCAATTGAACGAGCCCTTTTTGAAGCTTCGACGACAATGCTTTCTATGCAAACCTTATATGCCCCCAGGGTATAACTTACAACCCTTGCCCTGAGGTGTGTGGGGGGCTTATCATCATCAAAGACATAATATCCAGAACTTTCAACTACGTTGAAAAAACGTCTATCCCAAAGTTTTGATTGGATGCGTTTGGGGAAATGGTGGACCTGAGAGGGGGGGAGTTGCCCTCCAGTCAATTTTAACTAGACTATTAAAAAGGGTACTAGCCCTTTCAATTTCCAATTGATTGAGCACTTTTTGAAGTTTCTACGACAACATTTTCTATAAGGAAAACCTTATATGCCCCCCAGGTATAACTTACAACCATTGTCTTGAAGGCTGTGGGGGGGGGGGCTCATCCTCAAAGACCTAATTTCCGGAAATTTCAACTACGTAGAACAAAATGGCTATCTCAAAATTTTGCTTGGATGTGTTTTGGGAAATGGTGGACGTGAGAAGGGGGTTAGTCACCCCCAATGACTTTCGACAACTACAACGGGCTCTAGTCCTTTCAATTTCCAATCAAATGAGCCCTTTTTGAAGTTTCTACGAAAACGCTTTCTATAAAAACCTTATATGCCCCCAGGGCATAACTTACAACCCTTGCCTGGAGGGGTTTGATGGGTTTGTCATCCTCAAAGACATAATATCCAGAACTTTCAACTAAGTTGAAGAAATTGGATGTCTCAAAATTTTGATTGAATGTGTTTGGGGAAATGGTGGGCGTAAGACGAGGGTTAGTTGCCCTCCAATTACTTTCAACTATCAAAAGAGCACAGCCCTTTCAATTTCCAATCGAGTGAGCCCTTTTTGAGGTTTCTACGACAACGCCTTCTATTAGAACCTTGTCTGCCCCAGGGCATAACTTACAACCCTTGCCCTGAGGGCTGTTGGGGGGTTGTCATCCTCAAAGACCTAATTTCCAGGACTTAAAACTACGTTGAATAAAATGGCTATATCAAAATTTTGATTGGATGTGTTTGGGGAAAAGGTGGTCGTGAAAGGGGGTTAGTTGCCCTCCAATCACTTTCGACTATTAAAAAGGACACTAGCCCTTTTAATTTCCAATCGAATGAGCCTTTTTTGAAGTTTCTACGACAACGCCTTCTACATAACCTTACATGCCCCCAATGCATAACTTACATCCCTTGCCCTGAAGGCTTTGGGGGAATGTCCTCCTCAAAAACCTAATTTCTATCTGGAAATCAACTACGCTGAGCAAAATGGCTATCTCAAAACTTTGATTGGATGTATTTCGGCTAATGGTGGGCGTGGAAGGGGTGTTAGTTGCCTTCCAATATGTTTCACACAGTCTAAAGTTCAGGAAATTATACCTTTGAGCAGGACACTCCCCCCACAGTCTTTAGGGCAAGGGTTATAAGTTATGCCAAGGGGGCATGTGAGTTTTTATTTAAATCTTTATTGTAGAAACTTGAAAAACAGATCTTTCGATTGTAAATTCAAAGGGCTAGTGCCCTTTTTATATTCGAAAGTGATTTGAGGGCAACTAACCCCCCTCTCACGCCCATCTTCCCCCCAAACACATACAATCAAAATTTTTAGATAGCCATTTTATTGAACGTAGTTGAAAATTTTGGACATTAGGTCTTTAAGGATGACCAACCCTCCCCCCACAACCCTCAGGGCAAGGGTTGTAAGTTATGCCCTAGGGGCATGTAAGGTTTTTATAGAAAGCGATGTTGTAAAAACATCAAAAAAAGGACTATTCAATTGGAAATTGAAGGGGCTAGTGCCCTTTTTATAGTCAAAAGTGATTTGAGGGCAACTAACCCCCCTCTCACGCCCACCAATTCCCCAAAAACATACAATCAAAATTTTGACATATAAGGTTTATATAGAAAGTTGTTGTATAAATTTCAAAAAGGGCTCATTTGTTTTGAAATTGAAATTGCCCTTTTTAATAGTCGAAGGTGAGCGGAGAGTAATTGACCCCCCTCCCAAGCCCACCAGTTCAACAAACACATTCAATCAAAGTTTGGAGATGAGTCATTTTGTTCAACGTAGTTGAATAATCTGGAAATTAAGTATTTAAGGATGACATACCCCCGAAGCCCAAAGAACAAAGGTTGTAAGTTATGCCCTGGGGGCGTATAAGGTTTTTATTGTTAGAGTTGTCGTAAAAACTTAAAAAGGGGCTCATTCAATTCGGAGTTGAGAGGGCTAGTGCCCTTTTTAATAGTCGAAAGTGATTGGAGGGTAACTAACCACCCTCCCACGGGCACCATTCTCCTAAACACACCCAATGAAAATTTTCAGATAGCTATTGTGTTCAACGTAGCAAAAAGTTCTGGAAATTAGGTCTTTTTAGGGTGACAACCCCCCCCCCCTCGGCCCTCAGGGCAAGGGTTGTAAGTTTTACCCTGGGGGCATATAAGATTTTTATTGAGTGACCGTGTCGTAGTAACTTCAAAAGGGATCGTTTGATTGGAAATTGAAAGGGCTAGTGCCTTTTTTAATAGTTGAAAGTGATGGGAGAGTGACTAACCATTTTCCCAAACACATCCAATCAAAATTTTGAGATAGCCATTTTGTTTAACGTATTTGAAAGCTCTAGAAATCATGTCTTAGAGTATGGCAACCACCCTCACAACCCTTGGGGTAAGGGTTGTAATTTATGCCCTGGGGGCATATAAGGTATTTATAGAAAGCTTTGTCGTAGAAACTCAAAAATGGATCATTCGATTGGAAATCGAAAGGCCTAGTGCCCTTTTTAATAGTCGAAAGTGACTGGAAGGCTTGAAATTTTTCATAGGCAGCGCGCTAGCGCTGCCTAAGTAAAGAACGATGTGGGCACAATGTGTTGTTTTTTTGTTTTTTTCTCTATACCCGGGCACTTCGTATCGAAGGAGTTGTCGTAGAAACTTCGAAAAGGGCTCATTCAATTGGAAATTGGAGTGGCTAGTGCCCTTTTTAATAATCAAAAGTGATTGGAGGGCAACTAGCCCCCCCCATGCCCATCATTGCCCCAAACACATCCAATAAAATTTTTGAGATAGCCATTTGGTTCAGCGTTGTTGATTTCCAGATAGAAAATATATTTTTGAGGAAGACACTCCCCCGCAGCCCTCAGGCCAAGTGTTTTAAGTTATGCCCTGGGGGCATATAAGGTTTTTAAAGAAGGCGTTGTCGTAAAAACTTCAAAAAAAGCTCATTCGATTGGAAATTCAAAGGGCTAGTGCCCTTTTAATAGTCAAAAGTTATTGGAGGGCAACTAGCCCCCCCCCCCACACCCATGATTCCCCCAAACACATCCAATAAATATTTTGAGATAGCCATTTTGTTTAAAATACATATACTGATATTTAGTAATCAAAATGTTAATATTATTTGATTATTAAAGCTATAAAAGTAAAAACATTTGTATTTTTTCAGTAAAGTGCAAGTTTCGTTCTGGCCTTGGGAAGGCATAGGGGTTTTGCGCCCAACTTATGTTAATTTCCGCTCGTTTTGAGTTTGACTCGGTTGTTTATTGTAATTTCTGTTCGTTTTTGGTTTCATTTATTTATCGATGCTTATTTGTGTTAGTTTTACGCTTGGTAGATTATTTGATTTTATTTTTGCTCTTTTTTGTTTAATGGAGTTCTTTACTTTTCATTGAAAGACTTATTTTGTAGAAAAGTTTTTTTTAATTAATTATAGTAAAGATCGATGTGGGTATAATGTCTGATTTTTTGTTGTTGTTGTTGTTTAGCCCAAGGCATTTCGTATCGAAGGAGTAGTCGTAGAAACTTCGAAAAGGGCTCATTTGATTGAAAATAGAAAGGGCTTATGCCCTTTTTAATAGTCGAATGTGATTGGAGGGCAACTAATCCCCCTCCCACGCCCACCCTCCCATTAGCCTTTCTGTTTAAAAACTAAGTGTTGCATTAAGATTAAATCAAAATCCACTGTGTTAATGCTAATTCCCAATAAGGCATCTCAGCAGTATCCCAAGAACGACTGAGGGTATTATTTTCAAACTTTCGGGGCAAATTCTGCTCTTAAAATTTAACCAAGTCAAAATAGCGTAAGTTTATCCAACCTATCAAAGAATGTAAACAGATTTTTTTCGAATGGTATCAAGTTTTCCATTTCAGGTCAACTAGAGGAGGTATGAAAGGAAATTAAACACTACTATTTGTGTCCAGATTTTTAAAAGAGTGTATTTTGTTAAAAATTGCTGAAAATTTTTCTCCAGTACACAAATAGCAGACCAAACTATAAAGTCTTCAAAAACCGAAAAGATTTAAAGTATTATTTTCTTTTTCCGTGAAAACGAACAGAAATTAATTAAAAAAAACATTTTCCGCAAAATAAGTTTTTAAAAGAAAAGTAAAGAACTCCATTAAACCAAAAATGAGCAAAAATAAAATCAAATAATCTAAGAAGCGTGAAACTACCGCAAATCAGCAATGATAAATAAATGGAACCCAAAACGAACAGAAATTACAATAAGTAACCGAGTCAAACTCAAAACGAGCAGAAATTAACATAAGATGGGCTCAAAACCCCTTTGCCTTCCCAAGGCCAGAACATAATTTGCACTTTAATGAAAAAATACAAATGAAAGTGCACTGTTAGTTTAAAATACATATACTGATATTTAGTAATCTAAATTTTAATATTATTTGATTTATTAAAGTTATAAAAGTAAGAACATTTATGTTTTTTTCAGTAAAGTGCAAGTTATGTTCTGGCCTTGGGACGGCATAGGGATTTTGAGCCCAACTTATATTAATTCCTCTTAAACGTTTACGTCATACTGCCACGAAGCATTTGTCCAGTAATCCTAGGCTAGTTGAAGCTTGGAGAAAATCAAAATTTTGGTGACATTTGTGGCTCTAGTGTGACCGTCCTCGCTCTGGCTGGGCTTCTGACATTCGTCGTTCTAACAAAAGAAAGTTTGCAAGAGAAAAATCTATCCACATGAACCAGATAAATGGAGAGACGTCCCAGCAAGCTTCTCTATCCCAACCTTCCTTCTGGAGAAATATGTCAAGAGATCCTCCTAGCGCCCGCCTATTTGCTCAAGCTATTCCTGATTACGAGTGGAATTCATAATTCTCTGATGAATTCTCCCCGCCAGATGCCGCCCTACAGTACGAACTTGAAGATAAGCCTGATAAATTTCTGTCTAGTTGTCCAGCCGACAATTTGTTGTTTCGGTTGATTGCGAGCAATTCAGCGCCTAAAATGTAAGAAATCTTCTGGCATCGATAAACTAAGTGTTCTTCACATTCTGCATGGAAGCGAGCTGCTGGTAAACCATACTGCTCTTTTGATGCAAATAATTGTTACCCAAGGAGTTGTACCTTCTTCTTTCTTGATTAGAGATCTCATTCCCATTCCAAAAAAGGTAAACTTCACACCCAGTGCTCGTCTTTCCGCCCTATAATGGTGGCTACTACCTTCTGTAAGCTTTTCGAACTTCTGTTCATTGACCAATCTGAATGCAAAATGATATTTTCCACCTTACCGATGTGAATTCAAGCCATGTCTCGGTTTTTCCCACGCTTTGTCAGTTGCCACAAACGCATTGGTCGATGCTGATACATCAAATGAAATTCTCGTGTTAGCCGGGCAAGATGCTCGTAAAGCGTTCAATTCTCTCATTCACGCCGCTATGCTACTCCAATTCAGAAAAAGGTGGAGGGGTCCCTTAATATATCAGAGCCCTTCGATATGTGTAGGCTACCCTCGTTTTAAAGTTCGCCTAATATTTCACCCATTATCCAAAGCTGACGGCTCTCAAGTCTACACACCGGCCCCTGATAATTTTATCAACGTCGAAAAAGTTACCCGTCAAGGTGCTGTTTCTTCCCATTCACTCTTCAATAATGGAGGCCTTGATGTAGAATCAGCTGTTCTCACATCCTTCATTTTTGTCGGTCTTGATTTATTTCTCTGATGTTATGCAGATGACATTCTGAATTTGAGCCGCACTATCCAGCGCATTAGCGACATTTTCGCAAAGCTGCAATCTGAGTCTGCAAAACTAGGTCTTCAGTTCAGTGCTGAAAAGTCTGAAGTTGCATTCTTAAACTGGAAGAGAGCGTTGCCTGGGGATATTCCTCTCAGAAATAGTAGGGTTAAGCCAGTAGATCATATCATCTACCTCGGTCTTCCCATTGGCTCGTCAATAATGCACACGCAACAACCATTAATTGCTCATATTAAACCAAGAGTTGGGTTATCATATGCTTCTTTTCTAACGAATAACTTACGCTTCAACTGCCGTCTTCTGTCGAAACTTTTAAACTCTGTCTCTCTAGCAAATTATCTGTATGTATCGCCGTTTTAGAAAACGCTTACAAAATTTGACAAGTCAAAAGTTCATTCAGTCTTCTTCCGGTTCGCAAAATATCTCTTGTGTTTTCCCCCTTGGATCCGCAACTCTTATCTAGTTTGAAAATTCAGCATTGCTGACCGCATTATATCTGTGGAAAAGCAAATTCGTGCTTATAATTCCCATTTGACAAATTTGAACCATGCTTGGTCGTCGGTACTGACCCAGTAGTTGAGATGTATTTGTTGTATTTTTGGTAAGTGTTTGCTTTCGCGCTTAGTGTAATTGTTGCAATTTTAAACTCATTGAGGATTTAGTCTCTTTTTGTATAAGTGCAACTTAAGTAACACTGGCTATTCTCAATTTTGGTGTCAATTTTTCTCTGACAATATATTGCGTATATTAGTAAAAATTTAACTGTTTATTAATTATCCATTTTTTAAGCATTTTGTTTTAAATAAAGAAGTAAAAATTCCGTGATTGAATAATTTCCTTATTTCTGATATTTATACATATCGGAGTAAATGAATCATTTGTTGAGAGTCATCTGAATTCAAGACCAGCGGACTAAAGTGTCGTTTAATTGCTTTACCGTCTCTTGTCATATTTAGACTAGTTGATATGACTATCTGCTGTATATTTGTAATTCGCTGATGACTGTTTGGGTTAATTTTTCTTTACGCAATGATGCTCATATTGCTTATCTTTGTTCAGTACTTGGGAGTTTAAAAACAAAAACATGTCACGTACCTGCAGTGCAGTGTGTAATTGAGTTTTTCTTTCCCGTCTTGTAATTTGTTCTAAGAGCTGATTTAGATCTTAGCTCCAGCGTTTATCACTAAGTTTATTATAACTGCTAAGTTTATATGCATTTCTTATTTTTTTCTATTTTTTTATGCATTGCTTCGTCTTTTTACTTTTTTTGTATGACAGGCTTTCCAATATATAATAATAATAATAATACCTATGGAATTTCATAGTAGAGTCTACCTCAAGATGGTATTTAGACCCTGTTCAATTTCTAATTTTTACATTCAAGTTCAGTATTTGTTCTATAACAAATTTTGATACTAATTTCTATTACGTAGAAAGTAAATTGACAATATATAAAACATTCCCTCTACAAAACAGAACTACGTTAAATTTACGTAAATGCATCGTAAGTCGGATTTATGCTTTTTGAGTATTGTTTCTACGGGCGCAAGTTACAACCAGAAAACATGTTATGGAGCACCAAGACAACATCGATTATCAGTAAACTTTTATTTTTGCACCATAAGTTAATCCGTAGAGTTATAGCCTTTGCCATCATGGTGTCGATTTTTGAAGCAGGATTTTGATTATTACTGTTTTCATCACCTTACAAAATAAAGTGACAAAGTGAAGCGAATTGTGTGGGGTACCTAAAAGGTTGGTGACCCCTGGCTTAGAACTTACCTAAATTTGAATTGGCAATCCTCCAGTGTCTCTGCTACAAAGTAGATATCTTGAAAATCTTGATCCTGATATGGCTGAATAGCACAAGCCGAAGGTTCAAAGGGTTTATGCTCCGGTTTGTCTGACAAAGCATGTAGAAGCTCTCCATAGGAAGATAGAAGTCCTGCACCGTAGGCTTTCAACTTTCCATTTTCTTTGCAAAGTCCGAATTCAACCGTAAACCAATAGAGCTAAGTAAAGAATGGTTTCTAGATTTATTTAGTGTAATTCTTTATCAGTAGTGTAATTCAACCGTAAACCAATAGAGCTAAGTAAAGAATGGTTTCTAGATTTATTCATTGTAATTGTTTATCATTAGTGTACTTCAACCGTAAACCAATAGAGCTAAGTAAAGAATGGTTTCTTGATTTATTTAGTGTAATTGTTTATCAATAATGTAATTCAACCGTAAACAACTAGAGCTAAGTAAAGAATGCTTTCTAGATTTATTTAGTGTAATTGTTTATCACGTGTAAATCCAAATGTTATATTAAAAATGGATTTGATATTTTAAAACTTGAAATTAGTTATGTCAAATTCGGATGAGTTTTTATGAGGAAATTCTTAGAAGTGGGGCCATGATTACTTCTGTGAGCCCAATAGCAGATTAACATAGGTTATGCTTGTTGCTGGTTATGTTGATTATATTTGAGGTTTGTTGGTTATGAATGTTGATGGTTACGTTTTGTCGATGATGTTTGTTGTTGTTTGATAGTTATTTTTTTTTGTTTGTTGTTGGTTATGTTGTTTGGTTGTTATGTTGGTTGGTTATGTTTGATGTTTGTTGGTTATGTTCGTTGATGGTTATGTTTTGTTGATGATGTTTGTTGTTGTTTAATAGTTATGTTTGTTGTTTGTTGTTTGATGAGGTTGTTTGATGTTTGTTGGTTGTATTTGTTGATTATGAGTGTTGTTTATATGGTTTGATGTTTGTTGGTTATGTTTGTTGGTTGTTGGTTGTGTTTGTTGTTTGTTGGTTATGTTTGTTGTTTGTTTGTTGGTTGCTGGTTATGTTTGTTGGTTAGGTTTGTTGGTTATTTATGTTGATGGTTATGTTTTGTTGATGATTTTTGTTGTTGTTTGATGGTTATGGTTGTTGTTTGTTGTTGGTTATGTTGTTTGGTGGTTATTTTGGTTGGTTATGTTGGTTGATGGTTATGTTTGTTGATTGTTGGTTATGTGGTTCGATTTTTGTTGGTTATATTTGTTGTTTGTTGTTATGTTATTCTGGTTATGTTTGTTGTTGTTGGTTATGTTTTTTGTTGGTTATGTTTGTTGTTTGTTGATGGCTATGTTTGTTATTTGTTGGTTATGTTTTGTTGGATGTAGGTTGTTTTTTGGTTATGTTTATTTGATGGTTAATGTTTGATGGTTATGTTTGTTGGATGTTTGATGTTTGTTGTTTGTTGGTTATGATTAATGTTTGTTGAATTGATGTTAGTTTTTGGATGTTTGTTAGTTTTTGGTTTATTGTTAGTGTTTGATGGTTATGTTGTTTGATATTTGTTGAATGTTTGTTATGTTTGTTGTTTTGGATATATTTGAAAACAAGTGATGTTACTATCCAAAGCCACCCCATGTTTTTAGGCAAAATTGCTAGGCGTTTTCTCCCCCAATACATGTCCAAACATGGCTACCCAGGTGGTAGAAGCCACTTTATAGTACATTAGATACGTGGAGCAACCAACCCCTCAAGAATTCAAAACTACGCTAGACTCCGTGACACACATCTCTGGACAACAATGATGTCACACGACTTAGCCCATTTCAAACGGACAGGTCTAATATGCTTGAAGCAATTTTATGTAGCTTTGTGACAGGAACCCACGGGGGAATCACCGCTTATAACTTAAAGAGAGCAAACACCTTACGTAATTATTGTGCAACACTGTCACTTAAAATTTTTTTTGCCCCAAAACGCTCAAAGTGTTTTTTCTTTCCTTCTTTTTTTCCTACTTTTTGACCCCACCAGGACTCGAGAGGACATTCCCTTCCAATGGCTTTGTGGCTTAACTGGAAGGACCAAACTGCTATTCCCAGTATTTTGTACCTGGAACCATATTCTAAAATTAACCTATTGCATGACAGCTAAGATTGCCCATTTTTTGGCAAACACTAGAAAGACGTATTAGGAGACATTTGCCCTTAATAATATTAATAAAGTAAAATTAATAAAGTAAAATAAAGTCTTGTTTAATTTTATATTTTGTAGTATCGTGGTTCACCATAATAATTATTATGGTACGTGGAGATATTAATAAAGTAATATAGTAAAACGATATTAATGAAGTAAAATGCATGCCTTACTTGTGCTAAAGAATACATCTTAAAAACACAGACGTTGTAAGTAAAAGGTTTTATTATTTCAAACAAATTGACAAGCAATAAGACATAGAAAAAAATACTTAAAAAACATGACAAAAAATAAAAGGTGAAAAAAGCTCTATCGTTAATATACGCAAAAAATAACCGTGTATTATAGAAAATCATGGTCCTAGCATGCAAACCAGGGGTTAAGGGAGGGGGAGTGTTATTAGAGATATATTTAAAGCGTTTTAAGAGATATCTAAAAAGAACTCTTAATGAAAATATTCATTTCTTTGAGTGGGATGCTAGATTTCACACCATTTTCATAATACTCCCCCCACCCTTCCCCTTGATATTAGGGTTTATTTTACGCAATCAAACCTATCGTGAGACTACAATATTTATCACTTAATTCCATATTTTATCGATTTTTTCATGATATTATATTCACACAATTTCGAATCAATGACACATTTCAGAAACGAACGCATCGCATACGGCATTGTCTTCTCTGAAACAAGTCGTTCTGGAGAAAGCCCTATAGTTGGGGGAGGGAAGACATCTGTGGGGGAAGGGGGACCCGTTTTTTCCGTCGCCGGCTCAACATTGCCTTTTTTATCCAATGTTTTATTTATAATTTTTTCGTTGCGCAGAGCGGTAATTTTCAAGTGTTTAATTTTTAAAGGTTTTCTTATTTATTGTTGGCCCGCCTCCTTCCACTAGGGTATCACCACGGTCACTGGCTGCCTCCGAAGGAGTTAAAAAATGAGCTTAAAGGAGGTTAAAAAATTGGGATAAAGGAGGTTAAGAAATGGTCTTGCTCAAGATAACTTAAAAATTAGTAATAATAGGGAAATTATCATAAAATTTATATTACATGCCCACCTCTGACACCACAGCATCCCTGTTTATAGCACTCATCTAGCATGACTCCCTCCCTGGCAGCCCGCCCGGGATTCCAGGCGTTCTATTATTTCTTCTATATTGCATGATTCCTAGCCATTTTTTGGTACATTGTTTTTCTGGAAGACCCCTTAGATTTCTGTGACCAGGTATAATATGAACGACCCCATTGTATCTCACAAGCTAGACTAAAAGGACTCCATGGAGATCCAGCCCTGCAAACACACACGGGTGCTGCGTAATAACGGCAGTGCAAATCTTAAGCAATGACACCTAATGGGAGAGGTTAGAGAATCATCTTGCGGGAAGACTAGGTGCCCAAACCATTAAAAGTATACTTACAATCCAGAGTGGAATGGTGCTGCCACACTGTTTTCACACTATTACCAGCCCTCATCCCCCCCATCATCCATGTGGTACCAGCCCTCGCCCCCTAAGGTATTTTCAATCTTCTCACTCCGAAATGATGATGTTTCAAAGTTCATTTTGGAATTTTTCGTTGAAAAGTAAGACTTGGGATGTTTTTTGTAGTATTGTGGTTTACCATGTCACTGTTACAGGCAAAAGGTTAAGAGAGACATGCAAACAGTTAGGATAATTTAAGATCACTTAGCGTCGACGTTAAGTATTCTTAAATTAACCTAACTTTTTGCATGTCTCTCTTAACCTTTTGCCTGTAACAGTGACATGGTGAACCACGATACTACAAAAAATATTCCAAGTCTTATATTTGAACGAAACTATTCCAAACTGAACCTTGAAAA